>JAUDJI010000065.1:0-52995 GCA_037389245.1 Oryzias sinensis | reverse complement strand
TATTGTGTAGATTGGAAAACCTATTTTACAAAATCATAAAGTCTCATCTTGCTGCAATAGTTTTCTTTTAGAGAAGGTCAATGTGTCACTGGATGTTTGTTCTGTAGGAAAGTTTCACTTTAAGTTGCACTCGTCCCTGTGGATCTCGGTGGTGAAACTCTCCCTTAAGTTGATGGAAAGTCAGATGGCGGCGCGTGTAGACGCAGCGACCTCACGCTCTCCCGACAGTGCGATGTTTTGTTCGTCAAATGAGTGTTTGTCTGCAAGTTTTTGTCAGTCTACGTCGAAATATAGTAACAGTCGACAGGTTCTCTTACACATTCAGAGAAGCAACTTCTGCCAAGCTTTGAACACTGAAACAAAGACGCTTAGGGAACTCGAACTGCTACGCTGGCCAGCTAATCCACCGAACTCGCCTGCTACCCCTCTCCCGGAAAGGAGGCGTCAGAAGCGGTGTGCGAGGACGAAGAAGCGGGGCATGTGCGGAGGGGTCCGAGTTAGGCTAGAGGCTAAGCCAACTCGCCCAGCCAAACCATCTATCCTTCTGGCCAACGTACGATCACTGGACAACCAAATTGATGACATCCGACTACTAAGATCAGCGAATCGAAAAGTGAGTGAATGTTGTGTGCCAGTGTTCACGGAAACATGGCTTAATGACAACATTCCGGACTCTGCAATACAACTGGAGCAGTTAACATGCTACAGAGCCGACAGGGCTCTCGTAGACGGAGGAAAGACCCGGGGCGGCTGGGTCTGTGTTTACATCCGGGACGCTTGGTGCCGAAATGCCACTGTAGTATGCAAACACTGCTCACCCCTGGCGGAGTTTTTGATCGTGAATTGTCGCCCCTTCTACTTGCCGAGGGAATTCAGTTCGATCCTGCTGGTTGCTACTTTTATACCCCAAACAAACAATATCAGCGACAGAAATGCAGCACTGAACGAACTGAATCAAGCCGTCAGTGAACAACAAACAGCACACCCAGACGGTTTCATCATCCTCACAGGAGATTTTAATCATGCTGATCTTAACACTGTTCTCCCCAAATTTCACCAGCATGTCCATTTTCCAATGAGGGGTGACAACATCTTGGACTTTGTTTACACTCAGCACAAAGGAGCATACAAAGCTTCCACCCCTCCCCCACATCGGCGCCACTGATGACCTCACTGTGATGCTAACGCCAGCATACAGACAGAGAGTGAAAGTGACCAAACCTGTTCTGAAAGAAGTAAGGGTGGGGCCACAGGAGGCCACTTCTGCTTTCCAGGACTGTTTTGGGACGACAAATTGGGAAATGTTCAAAGAAGCAGCCACCTATAACAACACCAAAGACACTGTAACGTCCTACATCACCAAATGCATTGATGATGTGACCCATAAAAAGAACGTCATCACTCGAGCTAACCAAAAGCCATGGCTGACAGGGGACGTCCACAGGCTGCTGAAGGCGAGAGACAAGGCCTTCAGAGCTGGGGATCAATCAAGCTTGAGAACATCGAGAACCAACTTGTCTCGTGGCATCAGGAAAGCCAAATAAGATTACACACACAAAATAACAGCTCACTTCAGGGATAGCAAGGATGCTCCGAGACTATGGCAGGGCATCCAGGCCATCACAGACTACAAACCTGCACCGCGAAGCTGTGAGAGCAACACCACTCTGCTCAACAACCTGAACAGCTTCTTTGCACGCTTTGAAGCACAAAACCACACTTGCCCACAGAAAACACCACCTCCTCCGCACGACCAGCCTCTGTGCCTGTCTGCTGCCAGCGTGAAGAGGACACTCTCCGCCATCAACATCCGGAAAGCAGCGGGTCCAGACAACATCCCTGGCAGTGTGCTAAAAGACTGTGCGGAGGAACTGAAGGATGTCTTCACAGACATCTTTAACATCTCCCTGAGACAAGCCATTGTCCCACCAGGCTTCAAAACTGCCACCATCATACCTGTGCCAAAGAAATCATCCCCATCCTGGTTCAATGACTACCGTCCTGTGGCACTGACACCCATTATCATGAAGTGCTTCGAACGACTAGTTATTAGGGATGGGTACCGTGCCCCGGTATTGAACGAGCCCCGGGGCCACATTCTTCGGGACCGCAGTATCGTTAAGATCTGACCTGAACGGTTCTGCTATCGGTACTGGAGATGTTACTTTTTCTTTTTTTGTGTGTGTCCCACAAGCGTTATCTGCCATATTTAACTCACCAAGTCAGCCAATTTTCCGTTAATTAATGATGATATTTATTTCGGTATTCTCGTTGAAGCGGAGAGCTCTGACTATTTGTGTGCACGGGGGGCGGGGCTGTTGTTCAGACAGCACGCGCCGCGCGCGCACACACACAAGACGAGGCAGCGCACACACAGTCAGTGGCGATCTCGTAGGGGACACGTGAGCGCTAGGGGTGTGCCAAAATATCGATATGGTGATATATCGCGATATTTAGTCCCGCGATCGATTATCGATACGTCTTCATCAAGTATCGACCTTTTATTTACGTTTTAAAACCCTGTAAAACGTTATATTAACCATCCTTTGGTAAGACAATTCCTTGGAGGGTCGATAGGGGGCGCTCGTTGCTAGATTGGTTGTTGCGGGCGGACGAAGAAGAACACACACTCAAACAAAGATGGCGGAGCGGGAAGACAATGAGAAGCAACGGCAGCAAGTTAAAAGACGCGCCGGCAGCATTGAAGCTGCATCACCCGGAGTTGTGTGAGAAAGCTGTGGCTGCTGCTGCCTGAAGCCGACACAGCCCGACGCGGATACTTTTTTCCAGACGAAGCTAGCGCCGTCTTCTGAGAGACGGCTGAGATGGAAACGGAAGAAAGAGAGGCATCCAACCCATAGACCCCCCTTCTCCTCTAAGCAGAGGTAGACGAGCGGCGTCTTGATCATGCTAAATATGTTTATGTTCATGTTTTTTTCTCCAGAAAAACATGAACATAAACATAGATCACATGCAGCTTTTCCCCAGAGGTTTTGTTCACAAAGACGTTAACTTTTAGATGCACTTCAAGTTTTTTATGTATTTTATCCCAGGTAATTTATTTTGAAAGCAGTTTATGTCTTAAAAACTTAAAGGAAAGTTCCTAGATACTTGATTTTTTTATTTTTCTGTGAGAATTATATTTTTGTCTACACCACATCTGCACTAAATGGTGTCATTTATTTTTTAACAAAGACACTATAATTTTTTCACAGAATTAATATCTGATTTTCAGCTATTATTTTAAATTAAGCAATGGCTATGGCTTTGTTTTTCAAAAGTTAATACCAATGTGTCTGGCAGCTACTTGACTTATTCATATTTTATCCTGTTTACAGCAATTTTGTACTAAATAATGACACTGCTGTTGATGTTCACTATTGTTTAAACTGAATTTTACAGATATTTCCAAATGAAAATTGTCATTGTTTGTCAAAGACAGAGTATTACTGATTTCAGCAATGTTACACAAAAGTCTGTTATTAATTACACCAAATAGGACACAAGTTGTTTATTATCATGGTGTTTAATAATAAATGGGGAAATATTTTCCAAAAAGCTGTTTTTAAAGTTCTTCTTTCTTAAAGTTTGATATATCGTGAGTTGTTAGAGACGAGATATATCGATTATCGCATTATCGCCATATCGTGATAGTATCGTTATCGTGAGCAATGTATCGCATATCGTATCGTATCGTGAGGTACCCAGTGATTCCCAGCCCTAGTGAGCGCCCTAGACTAGGAACACCTGTTTCTGCGTAAAATAATGAAGTTTGCATTAAGGAGGCCTTACCATCCTGTCACCTTGCTGCTCCGATGACCGCATGTTGCACTGTTTGTGTAGAACGCGCTGGAGCGGCGTGTTGGCGTGTTCTACACAAACAGGTTGAGAGACGGGGCTTAGATTCACCACTTATGATTCCAGACCCGTGACACACTATCAGCTGCTTCCTAATACTTAATAATAATTAATGACTAATGATAGTTGTCATCTGTAAAATGAATATAATTTATTGGGTTTACTGGATTTAAAAAAATAAATAAATATAAAGGAGTCGGCATCAACGTGAATTTGTTTCCATCATCTCACTTAACTTAGCTCTGGGTGTTTGACAGACAGAAAAGTCTATTCAAGGTTGTGGAAAATGGACAAAAGATCAAAGGAAACATCACGCTCATAAAGAATAAAAATAATTAGATTAAATAATCAAATTAATATCCCGTCTGGAACATTCTCATGTATATAAAGTAAAAAATTTTGTTAAAAAACAGTGTTGTTGCATAGTGAGGAAATAAAATACTTTATGTTCTTCATTTGTTATTTATTTATTCATTTATTTTTCATCCTCAAAAAGTATCGATAAGAGTACCGTTAAAATACCAGATCGATAAGCAGTATCAATAAGAGTAGTAGTACCGTTAAAACCTTAACGATACCCATCCCTACTAGTCATGTCACACATCAAATCTAACCTGCCCCCCACCCTGGACCCATACCAGTTTGCATATAGAGCAAAACGATCCACAGAAGATGCAATCTGCTCTGCCCCCCACCCAGTTCTCACTCACTTGGACAAGAAAGACTCATATGTGAGAATGCTGTTCATAGACTTCAGTTCAGCATTTAATACCATAATACCACAACAACTCATCTGCAAACTGGACAGACTGGGCCTCAGCACCTCCCTCTGCAACTGGCTGTTGAATTTCCTCAGCCAGAGGCCTCAAGCAGTTTGCGTCGGTTACAACATCTCCAACAGCATCACCCTGAGCACAGGGGCCCCTCAAGGCTGTGTGCTCAGTCCCCTGCTGTTCACCCTGCTGACACACGACTTCACACCAACCTATAGCTCCAACCACCTTGTGAAGTTTACGGACGACACAACACTAGTGGGGCTCATCGCCAAGAACGATGAGACCCACTACAGAAAAGAGGTGGAGCTCCTGACCATGTGGTGCAAAGACAACAACCTCTCGCTTAACGTTAGCAAGACCAAAGAGATTGTTGTCAACTTCCAGAGAGGCCAGACCCAACACCATCGAAGGTGCTGCAGTAGAGAGGGTGAGCAGCATCAAGTTCCTGGGGGTCCACATCAGCAAGGACCTCTCCTGGACAACCAACACTGCATCACTGGCCAAGAAAGCACAGGAGCGCCTCTACTTCCTGCGCAAACTCAAGCGGGCAAGTGCACCACCACCCATCTTGACAACATTCTACAGGGGAACCATCGAGAGCATCCTTTCCAGCTGCATCACTGTGTGGGGTGGGAGCTGCACGGACAAAAACAGGAAAGCTCTACAACGCACAGTGAGAGCAGCTGAGAAAATAATTGGTGTATCACTCCCCTCCCTGCAAGACATATACACCACCCGCCTCACCCGCAAAAACCATCACAATCGTAAATGAAGCAAGCCACCCTGCACACAGTCTGTTCAGCCTCCTGCCCCCTGGAAAGAGGTATAGGAGTGTGGCGGGGTCCCGCCGAGAAAGGATGCAGAGGAGCCAAGGTGAGGAGGGTCGTTCTTTATTCAGAACCACAGTTTCTCCACGCAGGGCCACACAGCGCATGGCACCTCCGTCACTCCTCATTTCACTACGTGTGGTGTTCCCTTTTGAACTCTAAGCCACGCCTGTTGGGCGTTGCTCTCAATTATTGTCCAGGTGGCACCACAGGTAGTAATGTTTAAAACATAAAACACATAAATACACAAACAATAAAACACTGTGTGTGTCCCCCTCGTCATCTGACGGTGCCACACCGTCACAAGGAGCCTCCACACTCACACTACCAGACTCACCAACAGCTTTAAAGATAGATAGATAGACTTTAATAATCCCGAAGGAAATTTTAAGTGGCCAGCTGCCCATACTTAAAAACACAATCATTCCTAAAACAGATAAAAACACAATAAATAGATAAAAATATAAGGATCAAAGGATATAAGGATAAAAAGAATAAAAGCAAGTATAAACAATTCCTAAAAACATGTCAAGTTTCCCAGAAATTCAGCTTAATCGAAACCAGAAGCAAGAGTACAAGCTCTCAACACAGAGTGTTGTGCAGTCTGATGGCTTGTGGGACAAAGGACTTTCTAAGTCGGTCTGTGGTGCAGCGTTGTGATAAAAGTCTGCTGCTGAAGCTGCTCTTCCTTTCACTGCAGGCGTCATGAAGAGGGTGTGTAACATTGTCCATAATTGCCTGAAGTCTGGACAATGTTTGTTGTTCAGCCACCTCCTCCACTGTGGCTAACTTCAGTCCCACAACAGAGCTAGCCCTCCTGATGATCTTGTTTAGGCGGGTCAGGTTTCTCTTGCTTGTGCCACACCAGCACACCACAGCGTACAGCAGAGCACTTTCAATCACCGTCTGATAAAACATACTGAGAAGCTTGGTGGAGACGTTAAAAGAGGCCAGCCTTCGCAGGAAGTTCATCCTGGATTGACATTTTTTGCTGAGCAGGGTGGTGTTCTCGTTCCAGTCCAGTTTCTTGTCTAGCACCACTCCCAGGTATTTATAGGACGTGACTGTCTCCACCAGGTCACCATCTATACATATTGGCTGGGAGAGAGGGGGTTGTCTTCTGAAGTCCAGAATGAGTTCTTTGGTTTTCCTGATGTTCAGCTGGAGCTGGTTCTTCTTGGACCAAAGAACAAAATCCTGCACCAGCTGTCTGTACTCCACCTCCTTGTCCTCCCTAATGCAGGCCACAATAACGGTATAATCCGAGAATTTTTGGATGTGGCAAGCCTCCGTGTTGTGTTGGAAGTCGGTCGTGTACAGAGCGAACAACATCGGGGAGAGAACTGTGCCTTGAGGTACTCCCACACTGCTGCAGAGTGTTCTGGAACGGCTGGCCCCCATTCTGACAAACTGGGGTCTGTCCTTGCGGTAGTCCATGATCCAGGATATTAAGTATGGCTCCACTGACATACTCCTGAGTTTTTCCTGCAGTTTTGGGGGTTGGATTGTGTCAAATGCACTGGAGAAATCAAAAAACAACATTCTCACTGCACACCCCCCTTCATCAAGGTAAGACAAAGTGCGGTGGAGGAGATGCAGAACGGCATCCTCCACTCCCACCTTCTCCCTATATGCAAACTGCAATGGATCCTGGGCATGTTGCACCTGGGGCTTCAGCAACTGCAGCACTAACCTCTCCATGGTTTTCGTTATGTGAGAGGTAAGTGCAATTGGTCTGTAGTCTTTGTTGTCCCTCGGCTGCTTGACCTTGGGCAGTGGAACGATGCATGAGGTCTTCCAGAGTGTTGGTATTTTACCAAGGCGCAGGCTCAGGTTAAAGAGATGCTGGAGAGGACCTCCTAGCTCATCTGCGCATGTCTTCAGGAGCCTGGGGGACAACCCATCTGGGCCTGCTGCTTTCCTGGTCTTCAGTTTCTTCAGCTCTCTTCTTACCTGATGTTCAGTAAGAGAGGTGTAATGAGGAAGAGCTGATTCCACCAGTGCAGGTTCATTTGTAGGATGAGGAGGGAATAGGGGGGCACAGAATGAGGTAGGTGTGGGGTGTGCGGATGAATTAAACCGATTAAAATGATAATTTAGATCATTGGTTTGCTCCGCACTGTCTCCTCCAGATGCAGCCCCTTTTTTACACCCTGTGATTGTTTTCATTCCATCCCACACTTCTTTTATGTTGTTTGCTCTCAGTTTCCCCTCTATCTTAGCTTTGTAGTTTTCTCTGGAACTTCTCAGACAGCACCTCAACTCAGCTTGTACAGCTTTTTTCTTTTCCAGATTATTTTCTTTGTAGGCTCTCTTTTTCCTGTTGAGGACCTCCTTCGTCTCTCTGTTGATCCAAGGCTTGTTGTTTGCATAACAGCGCACTGCCATTGTGGGCATCACAATATCCAAACAGAAATGGATATAGTCTGTCAGACACTGTGACGCCTGCTCGATGTCCTCACCGTGGTGGTCCAGTAGCACGCTCCAGTCTGTGCTGTCAAAACAGTCTCTAAGCTCCTCCTCCGCCTCTGGTGTCCACCTCCTTACTATTCTGGTTGATGGAGGCTCTCTCTTCACCAGGGGTGTGTACCTGGGTTGTAGAGCGATCAGTATGTGATCTGATTTGCCGAGAGGGGGAAGGGGCGTGGCTTTGTATGCCTCCTCAATATTGGCATAGAGTAGGTCGATTGTGTTGTTGCCGCGTGTAGCACAATCCACGCATTGACACATGGATGGCAGTGATGAGTCCAGAGTGATGCGAGTCCCCCGAAATCACCACGACTGCCTGGGGATGTCGGGATTGGAGGTCCGTTACTGCTGTGACCACAGTCTCCAGCGCTGTCTCCACGTGCGCTCCTGGTGGGATCTAAACACAGAGGGCCAGGCCCTTCGTAAACTCCCGGGGCAGGTAATAAGGCCGGATGCTAACAGCTAGCAGCTCACAATCTTTGGAGCAGATTTTTGTTCTTACTGTGAAGTGCCTGGGGTTGCACCACCGATTGTTTATGTACAATATGAGGCCACCACCTTTGCTCTTGCCACACGCTGCAGTGTTTCTGTCCGCACGCACCGTGGAGAAGCCGGGTAAATCCACAGTGTAGTCTGGTATGTTGGCTGTTAGCCAAGTCTCCGTTAGCATGATTAGGCAGCTCTCCCAGTAGATCCGTTGGCTCCTCACCAGTGCAAAAAGTTCATCAGACTTGTTGGACAGTGAATTTACGTTCCCCATAATCACAGATGGTTGCATAGGCAACTGCACATGTACATAACATTTCTTCCTACCAACTACCTTACCTACAACTAGTGTACCTCCCAGTACACTACCTGTAAATGCACACAGTTGGCTCACGTTGCTTTTAACAATCTGCACCTTGTTTTCACATATTTATTGTTTTCACATTTTATTATTTATCATTACTTAGAGATTAGGCCTGTTTTTTTGTAGTGCATCTGCACTTTACTGTTGTTTATGTCTACGCACGGGACAGTGAGAAATGTAATTCGATTCCTTTGTATGTCAAGCACATGTGAAGAAATTGACAAATAAACCTGACTTTGACTTTGACTTTGAAGACTGGATCCTTAGTGCTCCACTCCACTACATTTAACATGCACAACACTCAGGGCTTTTTTCACCAAGATTACACGATGGTCTCTTATAAAGTTTCAACTCATTCCACCAGAATTTCCACAAAAGATGCTACAGAAATGGTGAGGACAAGCCTGGAACAAGACCCAACTCTGCAAAAAAGAACCGAGCAGACTTCAGAACACATTGGAAATCTACTGGACATCTACCTAAACACCTATTTCCAACTTCAGGGAAGTTCACTCTTAGCGTTAGAAGACGATAAGGCAACTTCAACAGTTTCATTATATAGTAAAAGTGAACACATCTTTTCCACATTACCATGGTACCATGGAAACATGTGACAACATCTGATAATATGAGCTTTGCTCATCAGCCCTCATCTTAGCTGTGTTTGTCAGAGGATTGTCTGGCTGATTCTCTAGAAAAGGGAAATCTTGACAAAGGAGTTTTAAACAAAAGAAAACAAAGATGAAAAGGGAGAGATATGTGGTTAAGGCTATATGTTGAAGCCAGGATCTATACATTTGTTTAACAAAACCGGGGGTCGGCAACCCGCGTCTCAGGAGCCGCTTGCGGCTCTTTAGCGCTGCCCTAGTGGCTCCCTGGACCATTTTCAAAAATGTTTGTAAATGTAAAAAGATGGAGGAGATAAATATATATTTTCCAAGAACGTGTAGAATAAAAATTGTAACGCCCAGCAGGTACATTACTTTCAGCGGGAACTACGGGAGCCAAGCTGTCAACAAATTGAGCTGTCAATCAACTGGCTGTGCTGGAGAACTGTCCCTGTCTCATACACCGCACACCTTTGAACAGTCTCAGAGAGAAGGGGGCAGAAAAAGTTGCTGAGAGCGCAGTCTCCTTCCTGGCATAACAAGCCGAATTACATTGAACACACACCACATTGAACATTGCACAGTGGTAATCAACCTCTCTCCCTTCCACACTGATGGTGCAACATAAAGAACCAACATAACAGGAAGAATAAACTAAGGTGGAACAACAAACCTGCCATATGAAAAGAAATGTGGGCAAACAGAAACGCTCATGCTGAGCCCTAAGTGGATCAGGAGACTACGTCCCACAATCCCCTGCTGCAAACAGACCTAAAATGCACATGACTGCCACTACAATATTAAATTTCAACATTTCTGTCAACGAAAATTTGCGTCATAGCCTGCAACACACCTTTCTACCAGCAGGGATTTTTTTTTTTTTTTTGTAACTTTTAGCAGACCGCTAGGCAGGTGGCTGATGTAAATATAACCACCGTCAGTTCCGTGCATTGCTTGTTGAAGTTTAAAGTGAATATTCTGATCTCCTGCTACACAACAAAGTCCGATGGCTGTCCGGGGGTGACGTTTCGCGTCACTTTGTCGTCTGTTTCGAACACGTGAAAACATTCCTGAAAAGCAAAGACCTGAAGTTGAACTACCCGCAACTGGAAGATACTGAGTCGCTCGAAAAGCTGCACATTTTAGTGGATATGATTGACAGGCCACCTAAAAGAGCCGTATGAAAGTCTGCAGGCACCGTAAATGCTTGAAGCTGTTCTGTCATTCGAGCGCAAGCTGACTATCATGATGGGCTACGCACGTTCCATTTTATTGTTTTTTTTTAATCCTCAAAAAATGACATAAAAAAATCAGATTTCTTTATTACATTTCTTTCATTTTATCAAAGGAATCAAACATAATTCATTAATATTGTAATGAAGTTAAACTTGCACAACAGAGCAGTCACGTGACGCATCGTTCTCCGCAGAATGCACTGCAGGGCAAATAAACATTTAATTGTTAATGATCATTATGTATGTGTAGAAACTTAGTCATTTTGATAGTAGGCTAATATAGCTAATATGGATACACATTGCATGCTTTGCCTTCATTATAAGGCTTAAATAGGGCTTTTAAATGGTAAATGGTAAATGGCGTATACTTATATAGCGCCTTTCCTCCTACAAGGACAAAGCGCTTTACAGTCACAGACCCATTCACCCAGTCACACACACATTCACTCACACATTCACACACTGGTGGCGGCTCCGCTGCCAAACACAGGCGCCTGCCTACCACCAGAGGCAAGGTGGGGTTCAGTGTCTTGCCCAAGGACACTTCGACTCATGGGCGTGCAAGGCGGGAATCGAACCTGCAACCTTACAATCATGGGTCGACCGCCCTACCGCTGCACCATGGCCGCCCGTGGCTTTTAATATTTTGCAGCTCCAGACATATTTGTTTTTTGTTTTTTTCGTCCAAAATGGCTCTTTCAACATTTTGGGTTGCCGACCCCTGAACTAAACAAACTTCCAATATTGAATTGAATTGAAAACAGAAAGGATTGTACAGCACAGGATAGCTACAAGTTTAGGCCAGGACTCAACAGTTCATCTGAAAAACCACAGATCCTCTGTAGAAGAAAAATGCATACTAGTCTCTGGAAAAAGAGGACAAAAGGTTTATAGGAGGAATCAAGGACGACATCTAATGAGCCTAATGAGATATTTCCTGTCTCCTTTGACAAATTACATTTTGACAACTTTGCCAGGGAGACATTTACATCTGCCACACACAAAACAATAGAGGGGTTCCCCCACCTCTGAGCCATGGCCTCTCCAACTAACAGGGCAGTACCTCACTATTCTGGTAAGAACTGGATTGTTGACATCTGCACACATGACATCTAGTTAGTGTACTTTTTTTTTTTTTCAAACACATCTTTGAAACAGTCAGCAAATAAATAACATGATTTCTAGACCATCAGCTAGAACTGAAGAAGCTACTCAGAAAACCAACCAAATTTAAATTTGTTTATGGCTATTTAAACATGTAGTTGTAGATTTATTTAAGCTAAGCTAATTCTTCTCTAAGAGTTCTGCTACATTTCCTGCCCATCCTAGGAGAGGATCCCTCTTTATGTGGGAACTCCTGAGGTTTCTGGAATCTTTTTTTTTTTTTTTTTTTTTTTTGGGGGGGGGGGTCATTACGGAAGAGGGTTTAAGGGCAGAGATGCCCAGTTAACTTTAGTCGGTTTAGTGTAGTTTAGTCATTACCTATTGAATTCTATGACTATGTTCTTTATGATTCATGTTTATTACACAACTACTGGTTGGAGGCCCATTGGGATGACTTTTGTTGAACCATTGGGCTAAATAGATTAAACTTGATTTGATTTGAAATTTATTTGGAAAGAACCAAAAAGGTCCAGAATTCAGACAAGAATTCTGTAGCATAAGAATTACGTATTATCTGAAAACCCACCTCTTCAGACAAGCATACCCACCCTAATGTTATGATTCCATTGTTTTGTTTGTTTTTAACAAATGTGTCTTTCTTTTAATTGTATTTTATTGTTTTCTATCTGTCAAGGCGACTTTGGGTGTCTAGAAAGGCGCCATATAAATAAAATTCATTATTATTATTGTTATTATTAAGTAATAGTAGCAGCAAGACGACAAACAAATATGATTATAATGTGTGACTTTTAAAGAATATAATTTTCAAACCAAATAGTTAATTACTTATGTGTGAAGAAAAGAACAACAGTGAAGACGAGAGCTGTGAGAGAAATTCCACTGCCGATCAAAGTGATGTAAGACAATCTCAGCAGGTCTTCAGATGGCAGGTTAATGGGTACCTGAAAAAACAAACAAAATACAGCTTTATATTGTAACCCAAAAAAATCTCTGCTGTCATGGTAATTCTTCAGTGATGCACTACATATACAGATACTGAATCAGGTGTCCTCATCACTTGGTCTGGCCACAGGTGTATAAAATCAAGCCCTTAGACATGCAGACTGTTTTTACAAACATTTATGAAATAATGGGCCGCTCTCAGGTGCTCAGTGAATTCCAGCATGAGACTGTCATAGGATGTCACCTGTGCAACAAATTTAGTGGTGAAATTTCCTGGCTATTAAATATTCCACAGTCAACTGTCAGCTCTATCAGAACAAAATGGAAGACTTTGGGAACAGCAGCAGCTCAGCCATGAAGTGGTAGGTCACATAAACTGATGGAGAGGGGTCAGCGGATGTTGAAGCGTATAGTGCAAAGAGGTTGCTGACTTTCTGCACTGTCAATTCCTACAGAGCTCCAAACTTCATGTGACCTTCAGATTGCGGAGAGATTAATGGAATTTGTTTCTATGGCCAAACAGCTGAATCCAAGCGCAATACCAAGTGCATCAGATGCAGTGGTGTAAAGCACACCACCACTGGAGTCTAGAGCAGTGGAGATGGCTTCTCTGGAGTGATGAATCCTGTTTTTCTATCTGGCAATCTGATGGACGAGTCTGGATTTGGAGGTTGCCAGGAGAAAGGAGACTGCATTGTGCCAAGTATGAAATTTGGTAGAGAAGGAAATATTATGTGGGTTTCTTTTTCAGGACTTGGTCCCTCCTTCCTTTTCCAACATGACTGTTCATCAGTGCACAAAACAAGGCCCATAAAGACATGGATGACAGAGTCTGGTGTGGAGGAACTTGACTTGCCTGCACAGAGTCCTGACCTAAAACTGATAGAACATCTTTGGGATGAATTAGAGCAGAGACTGAGAGCAAGGTCTTCTCCACCAACATCAGTGTGTGACCTCACCAATATGCTTATGGAAGAGTGGTCAAAAATTTCTATTAACACTCCTCAACCTTGCGGACAGCAATACCAGAAGAGTTGAAGTTGCAATAGCTTCAAAGGGTGGACCAACATCATACTGAACTCTAAGGGTTAGGAATGGGACGGCCTTCAGTTCATGTGAGTCAAGCCAAGTGAGTCAATACTTTTGGTAATATAGTGTTTGTCTGGTGTATGAAAAGAGTTTGTCAGGATCAGTTGGCCACTTTATTACCATCTGTGTAAAACCAATAAACTGCAATAGTGGCACTTTGAAGAGGCTTGGCTCCTTTTGTTACCATGCACTGCAGCCCTGTTTTCTGATTATGGCCGGCCCAATGTACAGATTTAACAAACAAAATATATATTTTCACATAACCTATTGATGCATAGAACAAGTTACTAAATTGTAAAGCATTTAGAAAATGTTAGCCTGAATAAGACTGTTGATTAAAGAAAGGAGGACCAGCCTTACCAGGAGTACACCAAAGTATGTGAGATGGTTACAGGAACAGGTGACTTTACTCTGATTTTTATCCCACAGGGTCAGGCAGCCATTACTGCTAAAATCTGGTGATAAAACAGTGATTTTTTAAAAAGATTACATACAAAAGACATAAATGCTCTGTTTTTTGTAAACTAAACCATAAACTAGCGTTGACTTGTTTTGTTAGTAATAGAATATCTTTACTCACTTCCAGAATCATCTAGGAACACACAGAGGGGTTTTTCTGCTGATTGCTGTGACAAAACACAATCAAAACATTAAGTATCTAATTTTTACCACAATTTTCTTTTATTGTAATTTCCTATTATTGGTTTACTTCTTTCATACATATGTTAGTGAGAATACAGGTGAGAATAAAATGCATTTAGGAACAAAGTACACCATTATCCTAGTGTTAGAATTGGCTGATCATTACATAAAAATTCTAGTTTGAATTCTGTTTTTTGTCTACATGTATTTCTGCAGGAGATTTTGTCAATACATAATTATCTTATTAATTATCGTAAATATCAAAAAAAGCTAGCTAATTAAAAGAAAAAGTACTAAAATACCTTGTAAATGAAACAAATAGGTGGTAAAAATCCTTTACATTGGTTGGTAATAAAGGCTATAAAGTGAGGTGGTTCTCACCTTAAACAGTACATTTATTGTGACACTTCTAATTTGCTAGACAGATTTGGGTCAGTTTGTACATTTTATAGTTCAGATGTCTGGAGAACTTTCATAATCTAAAAATCCAGACCAATAATTTATTAAAGTTCTGCAGTTTTAATAAGATGAAAGACAGAAATTGAAAATTGATAAGTAAACAAAGACATAGTTACATTTTGTCCCAGTGAAAGACTCATGGTCAGGTTGACACGTTCAGAAAGTCCTGAAATGGTTTTGTTGGCCACACTCAGGCCAACTAGTCTCTGTCCATACAGTTCAGACGTGCTGTTCTGAACAGTCTGTAAACAGAAAAAAAAGAAACACAGTTTCATAATTGATGTTAACTGTCTCTTCTTATATGAATGGATAAATATTTAATATTGAAAGAAAGTGTCAAAAAATGTTTGGGGATTTTTTCTAATTCCACAGTGTTGATCTACGTGAACTAAGGCAACTGTTTGATGTTCAACTGTGTTGTCTGACCCCATTTGGAAACCGAAGAACCCAGAAGATGATTTTGTCTTCTTTGCCGATATCCAAACTTTCCGGGAGGTAAACGCTCACTGTGGTGTTGGCAAGTTGATATGTAACCGACTGTTGGTGAAAAAAACAGCAAGTCAAAGATTTATTCAGTAGCAAAACATCCAACATTCAATCTTGTGACCTTAGTTTTTCTGTACATTTGTTCTGATTTGTCCCTGCAGGAGCCATTGCCATGTAGGCAGGCGACTGTAAGGTCAAATCCTCAAGTCATATTAGCAAAGATTGATGCATTCAAGTTCAGTTCCTTTGGTTTTATTATACGTACAATTATTCAGTAACATAATAGTTCAACTCTGGTCTTCATGTGAATTTCTCCTCTGTGAGATGAACAAAGTTCAATTCTTTATTTGACAACATTTGTAGTAAGGCATCAAATTTCTCACATTTATTTAAGATATTCAGCCTTACTTTATTTTAATTAAAAAAAATAATTGGAAGAATGTCATACATATACACCAAGTCTTCTAAAATTTTCATTACTGCATCTTTTCCGCTATGTTTGTTACTTAAAATTCATCAAACACTGAACTAATTCTAATTCAAGAGGATTTGGACTCTCATGGGATCCAAAAATGCTGTATTGCATCACTTGGAATTGTAAGTTTGTACTGTTTAACTGCAACAGAAACATAAAAAATATTTCATAAAGCAAAGACAAAACCAGTTAAGTGGTCATATTTCTGCTGGAACACTTTTTTACTGGAAAATAGAAGCATTTTATGACATTATCTACACAAAGGTAACGCTTTCTTTTACAATACAGTACTTACAGTGTACTTAAGTGGTATTTACATGGTACTTATTGTGTAACTACTGGGTACTTTCAGGGTACTTACATGGTACAACTACAAAGGTAAGGTTTAATATTCAGAAATGTGGCTGTAAGTTAAAACCTCACTTAATGTCTTCTTTATTTAGGATTTTGCCGTGCATTTACATCAATGTTCCAATCAAATTCCAAGTTATCTCTTCAGGCTGTAATTTTGAAATATTTCCTTGTTTACCCAAATTGAATTGAATTGTATCTTCACTTCTAGACTAATTACAAAAAACATATTTAATTTATGTATTTTTTTAAATAAGAGTTTTAAATGATCAGGGGACTCTTTCTTTAACCCATGGTTAAGCACAGCTCTCGCAGAGACGTACCACAGTTTTCACTGAGGTTGATGTCTGAACCTGCACTGGACCACTTGATTATTTACTGGATTCTAAAATACAAACTATGTTTAATAATCTAAAATCATGCAGACTTTAACGTTCAGAAAAATTCCTGCAACAAGTTTCACCTGACAACACATCCTAGCAAACTATTTTTCTTAGGTTTTGCTCTTGCACGAACACAAACACAGCAATTTTTTACCATATTCTTGTCAGAATGAAACTCAGTTTCATTGAGGGTTTCACCAGGCTTGTACAGCAGCGCTGAATAGCTGTCGCCAAGCAACAGAGTTGAATCTGACATTTCTGTTTCTTCCAGAACATCTTCCACTTCATTAATGTCCCTGTAATAAAATAAAAAGTTAAGCTTTAGCAGTCCATGTCTTTTTGAGCATTTTCCTTACTATTTTAAATTTTGCTCCAATATTTTACGTCAACTAAGGTTTTTGTATCAAATCAAAATCAAATCAAACTTTATTTATAAAGCATTTTTCATATAAAATATAACACAAAGTGCTTTACATTAAAAAACAACAAAGTATAAAAACAAGCATTGACGATTTAAAAATAAATAAATAAAAATAAATAAATAGGGCCCCCCTCCCCGTACCTAGCCCCCCACTCCTTTCACACTTCCCACCCCCTAACTAATGGCAATGGACAATGAGAAGTAGGCTGAACACAAATACAGGATGCTGGAAACGCTGATAATTGGAACCTCCCCCTCCGTGAACAGCCGCATAGACAGCCAAATGCAGCATCACAGGCGGGGACCGCTCCACCACAGCTAAGCGGTGATGCAGGTCCCTATCTTGAACCGCAGTGGCTGAACAGCAGCCGACCCAGAGGGAGAGGTTCCAGCTGAGGAAGCACCGGAAATAAAATTGAATAAAAATGAGAATAAACAAGCAAATATATTGATAGAAACAATAAAACATTAAAATAAGGTTAATTAAAATAATGCGTTAAAAACCAGGTTCAAGTTCATAAAACAAGATAAAATGGCTGAATAAATAAATAAAATAAAAATAAAAAGTAGATATAAATAAATAACTGAATAAATAGATAAAAGCAGTAAAGCATTAGCTAAAAGCCAGGTTAAAAAGATGGGGTCTTGAGCCTTTTCTTAAAAGCATTAATGCTCTCTGCGGCTCTCAGGTCCTCTGCAGACTGTTCCATAAACGGGGGCATAGTGCTGAAATGCAGCTTCTCCATAGGTTTTAGTTTTTACAGTTGGAATGGTTAACAGACCAGTGCCAGTGGATCTCAGGGTCCGCGAGGATTCATACTTTACTAAAAGATCTGATAAATAAGAAGGCGCAAGACCGTTAAGACATTTTAAAACGAGTAAGAGTATTTTAAAATCAATCCTAAAGCATATGGGGAGCCAATGCAAGGATTTTAAAATTGGGGTGATGTGAGCCCGCCTCCTGGTCTTGGTGAGAACTCGTGCAGCAGAGTTCTGGAGGTTCTTAATGTTGGTTTTTGGAGGAACCAGCAAGCAGGGCGTTACAATAATCAACTTTACTTATGATAAAAGCATGCATTAGCATCTCCATATTAGAAAGAGAGAGTAGTGGCCGGATCTTAGCCAGATTTTTGAGATGATAAAAACCAGGTTTTTTTTTCTTTTTCTTTTTTAACTTGTCCTGTCCAACAGCTGGGCAGACAGATGAGAGCTGAGGGCCTCTTGTGTTGGACATATTTTACTTTAACAAGAGGGATTATTAATCTTCAGACAAACCAAAGGTATGTCTGAATAAACCCCTTTTGTAATTGAGGCCAAACTTTATTAATTTCAATCATGTTTGAAAATCTTTGGTGTTGGACCGGACGGAAAAGGAAAGAAGGGAAGAAGAGAGAGGGACGTTAGAAAGAAAGGGGTGATAGTGGGAGGGGGGGACCATGAAGCAGCATAGAGCAGACAGGTTTACTAGTTGTTCATCATTACGTCCACACACACACTCAGATGTTATCAACATACCTGTTAGCTGCAAAAATGTCCACATGTCAACATGTACACAAAACAGTGTTCACACATGCATAATTATGCCTTAAAACCAACTAGTGTGAAATATTTCAGTCATTCAATCATGCAAACTGTTAGTGCAAAGGTGAGCTAACACCTGTGCTGCTAAAAAAACAGTTTTAACCACCTGTTTTATATGTGGGATAAAAGTTAGCTTAGAGTCGAAGATAACACCCAGGTTTCTGATTGTTTCTGAATGACTTAATGAAAGTTCCTGTAGCTTCAGAAACTGTTTCTCTCTCTTGGCTTCAGGACCGACAACTAAAATTTCCGTTTTGTCCTGGTTGAGCTGCAAAAAATTATTTGCCATCCATAATTTTACATCTAAAATACAGTTAAAAAGTGCTTCTATTGGTCTTGTGTCATCAGGAGACATAGCTATGTACAGCTGGGTATCATCAGCATAGCTATGAAAACTGATGTTGTGGCTTCTGATGACATTCCCCAGAGGAAGCATGTAAATGTTAAAAAGCAAGGGGCCAAGGATGGAACCTTGAGGCACACCACAATTAATTTCATGGACCCCACAGAAGTGTGTGTCCATGCTTACCATAAAGTTTCTCTCCATGAGATACGATTCGAATCCACTTGAGAACAGTCCCTGAAAGGCCAAGACTTTTTAGTCTGTTTACAAGGATCAGGTGATCAACAGTATCAAAAGCTGCGCTTAGATCTAGTAGAACTAGTACTGAGACCTGACCTGAATCCAAGGCACATCTGACATCATTAACGATTTTTAACAAGGCTGTCTCTGTGCTGTGGTTCGTCCTAAAACCAGACTGGTTTATCTCAAAAATGTTGTTTTGAGAGAGAAACTCATTCAGCTGAATAAAAACAAGTTTTTCTAAAACCTTACTTAAAAATGGCAAGTTGGACACAGGTCTGTAGTTATTAAAAACTGAAGGGTCTAAATTAGTTTTTTCCGGTTCCGGGGTTAAGGCAGGACGCGTGGTCGCGGCTCTCTGCGGATACTATCTTCAAAATTACTTAAGAAGTTGATTTTCTCCAAAAAGAGAGCTGACCATGCCCCCGAAGAAACCCCAGGAATATGAAGAGCTCAAAAAATCTCTTGACATTATTCAAGAAACGCTGAAAAGTTTTATGGATCAAGTGTCGGCTAAACTAACGCCACTCTGGGAGATGATGGAAGAGTTCCGAAGATTTCGGGCTCAAAACGAGCAGGGAGAAAACCGGGTCGAGATTCTGGAGAAAAGACTGGACGATGTGAAACAGCAAGTAAGGATGAATAATGTCATTCTCACTGGAGTACCAATCAAGCCTCGAGCGAAGCTGAATTCAGCTGGAGCTAGCACTGCTAATGCTAGCGCTAGCGTAGCTAGCAGTGCTAATATGGAGATCGATGCGTCGCTAGAGCAGCAAATACATTCATTTCTCACATCTAAAGGGATTTCCCTGGATCTCAATACCATCGAGACCTGCCACCTGCTCCCCAGGAGAAAGGAGACGGATAAACCAGCGATCCTCATCAGGTTTGTGAATCACAAACACAAGCTAGCTCTGATGAACCAAAGGAAAAACCTGAAGGGTTCGGCTGTTTATCTGAACGACCATCTGACCAGAAGGAATGCTGAAATCTCAAAACATGCACGGCTTCTCAGGAAGCGTAAGCAGATTGAGAACACTTGGGTTAAAGGCTGCAGGATTTACGTCAAACCACTCGGTCCAGAGGACCGCACCCAGGTTATGGTCGTGAACACCATGAAGGACTTTGAGAAGTGTTTGATCACGGTCGTCTGAATCAACGTGGAGTAATAAATCAAAGAGCCAAATAATTTCAAGAAATATGACACCTGGAATCATCACTTTCTCCATAAGTCTGACGTCACCTGAATAGCAGCAGAGTTCTGACCTGCAGTCAACTTGACCTCAACTTTCACCGCAGCTGATATCAGCTGAAGAAGGATATGGACCTGAATCTAATGTCTGCAGACATAACATGGAAGAGAACTATTGACTCTGTTTAAACCCAGAAGATTGGCTGTTATCAGTAAAAGAAGAAATACCAACCTTGGACAATCGACAGATTATGGACCCTTTTTATTTTTTTTCCCTTACAGCATTACCTTATTATAAAAAGAAAAAAAAAAAAAATATTTAAAAAAAGTAAAACAAATGATTAATCACTTATTGAAAATTGTTCAATTGATTGACTTTTGATGATATTACTTCACTAGCTCCTAAAATTGATAAAATGATTCAAAAATCTTTCCCAATGTAGCATAACTTTGCACATGTTTTTAACTCTTAATACTTGATGAAATTTTGCTATGAAAACTCCTGAAACAGTGTTGCGTCTATTTTACTGATATAGTATTATGTTTTAAAGCATATGAATGACTTTTAAAAGTAACATAATTTGCATATATTTCAGATGCTGCATTTGCCATGTTGATTTCTAAAGTTATTTTTGACGTAGTACTTAAGTAATTCATCTTTGGCTTGTGCTTTATTGATACCTTATGGTTCTTAATTCTGTCTGATAAAACCTAGGAACCGGATATTGATAAATCATGAAACAAAATGGTTATAGTATAACGGGGTGGGATTATATAAGTTCGCTTCTTTCCACTCCCTTTCAAGCAATTTTTATTAATTATGTCTAATTATCCTAAGTTTGATTAGTTACTGTATGAATGTACAACTGATGATTATATTGCTTTTGTGTATTACTCCTATTTGATTGCTTGAAATAAACCATTTCAAATCAAAAAATCAAATCAAGTAACGGTTTCACCACTGCCGTTTTAAAGGCAGCAGGAAAAATACCCGTCTGTAGAGAGGAGTTCATGATATTTAAAATCTCACTCTCAAAAGACCCATAAAAGGATTTAAAAAGTGATGTAGGGATGGGGTCCAAAAAACAAGTTGTTGGATTAACTTGGGAGAAAACTCGACCAAGTGTTGCAGCTTCAACCAGGTCAAAACTGTCCAGTGTTTCCTCAGGTAAAATCTAGCCATCATTACCAATAGAGAGGCTTTTCTGTCCTTTTATGATGTTACATCTGACAGAATGGATCTTGCTCCTGAAGTGGTCTGCAAAGTCCTCACACAATGAGACGGAGGCTGGCATTGTGTTTTTGTTCGCATTTGAGTTGATCAGGGACTCAATTGTGGTGAAGAGGACTCGGGGGTTATTTTTATTTACAGAGATGATGTTCGCAAAGTAGGAATTCCTGGTCTGTTTTACTGTTTGATTATATAGTTTTAGTTGGTTCTGGTAAAGTTGATAGTTTATTTCAAGTTTGTGTTTTCTCCAAAGTCTTTCAGCAGATCTACAACGTCTCTTCAATTGTTCAATTTCCTCAGTTCTCCAAGGGGGTGTGGCTTTGATTCTTATCTTTTTAGATTTTAGAGGAGCAACTGAGTCGAGACTGGATTTTAATTTACTGTTAAAATTTTCAACGAGTAGATCACAGGGGGCCGGCAAGACAGGTGGAGAGTTGGAGCGAACAGATGTAATAAACCTTTCGACCACTTCAGGAGTCAAGTAGCGTTTCTTCACCGTTCTCACAGAGGTCTCCTGCTTTATAAAACCAGTGATGTTAAAAAGCACACAGTAATGGTCAGATACAGCCAGATCCACAACAGCGGACACACTGGTAGGTAAACCATGACTGATGATAAGGTCAAGAGTGCGCCCCCTGTTGTGAGTCGGCTGCATGACATGTTGTTTAAAATCAAGAGAGGAGAGCAAGTCCAAGAACTGAGAGGTGCAATGGTCCGACTTCCTGTCTATATGCAAGTTAAAATCACCTGTTATTAAAATCATGTTAAAGGAAGTGTGGACAGATGCTAAAAACTCAGAAAACTCCTCAATAAAAACAGAGCTTGGTTTGGGTGGTCTGTATGCTGTGACGCATAAAATTGGAGGGTTGTTAAAAACAAAAGCATTATGTTCAATGCTGGGGAACTCATCTAATGAAATTTGCTTTGCAGCAAAGGAGTTGGACATTATAGATGCAGTACCCCCACCCTTTTTTCCCTCCCTGGTTGAAAAAACAAAGCTAAAATTGGGTGGAGAGGCCTCTGTGAGAACTGTTGCCTGTTTCAGTTAAAAAGAGTCCATCAATATTATAATCATGGATAAAATCATTTATGATAAAAGTTTTGTTGGACAACGATCGAACGTTAAAAAGTGCCAAGTTAAAAGATGGGGGTGGAGGAGTGATTCTGGAAGCTGCTTCCTCAGGTTTTGGTGCTTCCTTAAGTGGACGAAGCCAGTTAGTGTTTGCTTTTCTCCCAGCACTCCTCCTCGTGGAAGATCTGTCTGTAATAATGGTCTTAATGGGATAGACTGGGGGGGCAGCATGTTTTGGCAAGGAATCATTGTTGATAGTTGAGGCAGTTTCTTGGGGAATGTGGGGAGATGATACCACATCCAGTCAGTCACTTCCACAGACCGATGTCTGCACGGATGAGGAGGAGGTCTGGACTGGTGGGGGCATGATGGGGGCCGGTGATGTCTGGACAGAGTGTCTGATGTTTGCAGCTAAAACACTGCTGCCCAGTGGACTGGGGTGAATCCCATTAGTTTTATAAAATGAGGTTCTGTTCCAGAAAAGATTAAAATTGTCAATAAAAACAAATCTGTTTAGGCTGGAAGCAGAGTGGAGCCAGGTGCTCAGACTCAGCAGCCTGCTGAAGCGGCCCTGGCCGCGGGAGAGAGAGGGGAGGGGTCCCGAGATAAAAACAGTCAATGGGCAGGAGTTTAAAAAATTAAAAAGTCTGATGAACGCCTTTAGTCGTTTCAGACTCCCGATAAGATGTGTCATTGAAACCGACGTGTAAAATCAGTCTCCTGACTGTGGAAGGGAAAGATCTCAGCAGGTCTGGGAGTTTCTCCAGAATATCCAGAACTGTTGCTCCCGGAAAACAATGAGTGACCGCGTTAAAGAAGCGGACCTTCCGTATTATGGAGTCCCCGATGATCGTCGTTGTCGGGGCAAACAGGGGAGCCACTCACATTAATCCATTTACAAATCTCACCCACAATATTTAGAAACCAAAACAATGTGATGACCTCTTTTCCATATGAAGTTTAAAAAGTTTACCTTGTAAAGTTTTGGTACATTCCACGCTTACAAACGTTGATAAAACTTTCTACAGCACACTGGGACTGGAAAAGACCTGTTGAAATATTTATCTATATTTATTAGAATAAAAGCAGGACATGAACAATTTATGGGATGATTGTATCACACAAACATATAGCTCACGTACATGAACGGATAACATATAGTATGATCGTTCTTACAACTTTTTTTTAATCAAAAAAAGTTACCTAAAGTTCCCACAAACATTGTATCTAAAGGGTAATGCAATGCATAACACCTTTGGATAAAAAGATGAAAGGTTTACCTATTTTCTTTTTAACATCAATTTGTATTTTCTTTCCTTGGTTAGATGGTTTCATGGTTTGTGTTTTAAGTGTCTAGATTCTTTGTTTTGAATTTTTTTTTTTTGCAGGTTGACTGTGACTCCTCCCAGATAAGCCCCGCCCTCTGTCTGTGGTTCACCTGGAGTGAGTCAAAGCTGCCTGAACATAAATGTTAGTGTCTTAATTTATGAAGCTTTTTCTAAATTTTCCATTTTTTTCTGATTTTGCTTCTAGCTCTGAATCCTATGGAGTCCTATACTGTTCATAATTAAATAAATAAATATTTAATTAAATAAATAAATATGAACTCATGCAAATACACAATCAACCAATAAATCTCTTATAAATATATAAAAAAGATCATGAAATTGTGAAAAACCTGCATACTGATTTTAAATTAGCCTTTATATTATTCAATATATTTCATTTTGCTTTAAAAACCTGTTCATTATTTTAAAACAGCATTTTAAAATATTCATTTTAGTCATGTGGAATATTATTATAATTCTACGTCTTTTTTCAGAACCTTGGATTTCAAAATCAATATTTTCCAAAGTAGCTTTGTTTTTATTTCATGTTGCTGTTTTTCACAATGGCGTATTTATTTCATGAGGAGCTTTTTCAGGAGAATGTCTCGGTCTGTCAATCAAACTAGACAAGGCAGAGACACTTTTCTGATTGGCTATTCCTTTACTCAGACATAAGCAGCAGCACCTTGACTACATCGATCGAAGATGTTTCACCAAACGTGACGGCGCAATGCACTCTCTTCAACACTAGGGGGAGTATGCACCTCAACACATCCACATTGCTACACGAAATTGGGCAGTTTTTGTTCTAAATTTGCGGATAAAAGTGGCTTTGGGCGAGTGTGCATAATTCAGGTGGTTTTGTGGTCGGTTCGGCAATTTTCATCTTCTCATTAACATCTAGTAGTGGTCTAAGTTAGGCTGGGTGGTTGTTGGAGTTCCACAAAACTTCTATGAACTGGAGTTCCATGAACGCAACATGCCACGTGTGGGATGGGCTACCAGCTAATGTTTTTAGCCTGATAGCCACATGGAGCGGTGGCCTGCGCTTATCTCAGTAAAAATGCATGGATGAACAATGTACATGGAGTGTTAAAAGATCAGGTTTGTTTATTTTTAATAGTTTCACATGATAACAATGTTTCCATGTTTGAGTTCATGAGATCATCGCAGAGAGTCTCTGCTTCAGCTCAGCGCAGTCAAACATCTTAAATTACGTGTAATCAGAGCGCCCAGGCAGCGCGAGTGTATGTGTGAGCGCAAGTTAAGGGTCTGTTGCCCTGTCCCCCGGAAAAGTAATACTAAAAAAAGGTTTCCTCCAAAGTGCAGAGCCTGATTCTTGGATTAAACCCTGGCTGCAGAATTGCTCAATCAATCCCGGATCTCCGCTGCATTTTCCGACCACGGTCAGAAACATCATCGCAGGAAAGGTTCAACATTTTGAAGGGAGGGAAAAATAAAATCAGAGGACCTGATTATAATCATTGTCTCATTGAAAATAGAAAAATATAAGGTTCAGGAGCCCTGAGCAGGCTTGTTCCGCTTTGCGCAGCTCCTGGTCTGACTCTGTTGGTCCGCCAGCTCACCTCCTGCACCCGACATCAGGCACGATGTGAGCTCTGAGTGAACGGCGTGAGAATGAGGAGTGTTTCAACGGGGGACTGAAAGATGTTGACGACCGGAGCTCCTCTCTGTGCTTTGGTCCACACTAGAGGGCTGCATTGGGATCGGGTCCCGCCGGGTCCCGCGGGACCCAACCCAAATCTCGCGGGATTGGGCGGTTTGGATTGTGCTGCGGGCGGGAGCGGGCGGCAAAAAATAAACCCCGCGGGATCAGTGCTGGCATGAATATCTCATGAATATATATTAGCGGACTACGTTAGGCTGTGCAGCTGTTGGATTCTTATGTACTGAAGCTCCATGAAGGCACCAGGTAGAGACGCCCAATGGCCTCTGTCATGTAACCTGATGTTGGGGGTGCGCCCCGCCCCGCCACTTACTAAGAGCGCACTTCAGGCCGTCTGTCTGCGCGCGCACACACGCACACTTTAAACCGAACAGGATTTGTGAAAATATATTTAATATTTAAGTTGTACATTACACAAGAGGAAGGCATGAAAAGATGAGGCTGGATGAGGACATGAATCTCTTTAATAATATCAATAAAAATACGTGTTTTTTTCCTGCGGGACGGGGGACGATACAAAATCAATGCATCTCTATTACTGTGCGGGACTAAATTCTCTGAGTTTTGCGGGTGCGGGCGGGAGTGTAACGCATACGTTGCGGGAGCGGGCGGGATTGGTCAAAAATTCAGCGGGCGCGGGCGGGAGCAGGACGAAGAAAATAGTCCCGCGCAGGGCTCTAGTCCACACAAACCCTCAAACTACAAAAACAAAGTCGTCCATGTTTGCATCTTCTGCAGCAGGCAGACTGTTTGTCTCTATTTGATCTCTAATGTCAATAAAGCCGTGCAGATATCGCTGAAACATGTCATCTCTCTGACTGGCACACTGCTGAGCGAGTATCGAGGAATATGAGTCGATTTCCATGGATAAGCCAATGAGCGTTTAGACCCCACCCACTTTCACTGATTGACAGATAGACTCATTCTCCTGAAAAAGCTCTTCATGAAATAAATAAGCCATTGTGAAAAACAGCAACATGAAATTAAAACAAAGCTACTTTGGAAAATATTGATTTTGAAATATGAGCTTCTGAAAAAAGACAGAATGATAATAATATTCCACATAAATAAAAATGAATATTTTAAAATGCTGTTTTAAAATAATGAACAGGTGTTTAAAGCAAAATGAAATATATTGAATAATATAATGGCTTATATAAAATCAGTATGCAGGTTTTTCACAATTTCACGATCTTTTTATATATTTATGAGAGATTTATTGGTTGATTGTGTATTTTCATGAGGCCATAATTATTTATTTAATTAAATATTTATTTATTTAATTATGAACAGTATAGGACTCCATAGAATCCAGTTCAGTAATTCCCAGAAGAAATTTTTATGAAATGTTTGTTTGATGAAAGAAGAGCGAAAGTCTTAACCAACATGCTGTATATCATTCATATATATCAAGATAATTTTTACTTTAGTGCTCACCATTTTCTGTTTCAAACATCTTCTTGCATTCGTCTCTATAAAATAAACAGAATCCATTAAAATTCAAATGTGAATCATACTTGAAATCATGTCAGGAGAAGAAAGCAGAAATACACAGTTAGACCTAATTAAAGTCATCTGTTTATTTTCAAACACTTGATTGAGAATACAGAAACAAACAATGCAAACATGGACAGATTTCTGTTCTACCACTGACACTAAAAGCATTTAATTAACCTTTTCATGATTATTACTTAAAAACAAATATAATGAGCAAATCAGCTTAAAGTCTATACTTGTACATACTCTATACTTGATGTTAAGGCCAGTTGAAATCCCAACTCTGACATTTTGTTGACTCATGGTCATGTGTGTTTCTAATGATGCTTTGGAAACATCTACATGTTGAGGATTTAACACTTTGCTTATGACATCACTTTGTTTAGGACTGTAAAGCACAAGCACAGGGTTTTTATCCTTGTTGTGATTCTTTTTAGAGTATAGCTGAGTGAACAAAATTCATTATGGCTACATGTTAAATCAAGGAAAACCAGGTGTCTGCTGGGAAAAATAAAAAAAAGTTTGCATGCATCACTATTGTATTGGAAACAAAGGTTGTTGTGTTTCTTTTTTGCTTTTTTATTTCATTTTCTTTAAAATGTTAATAAATGCAACACCAGTATTTTTTGGGAATATTAGACCATATTTTGCATAACTACTAAATTAACATACATTTACTTTTGTAATACTAGGGTTTTACTGACTGTTTTTGTGAGAAAGTCAACAGTCACATTGAAAGTATTTTTATATTAAACAACAATTAATATATGAGCCGCTCACATTTATCCATTTACAAATCTCACCCACAACATTTAGAAACCAACACAGTTTAATGACTTCTTTTACATTTGAAGTGTAAAAAAAATTACCTTAAAAGCTTGTTGTGTTTTTCAATACACCTTTGGATCAACTCTTCACCGGCACACTGGGGGTGGGGTTTACCTGTTGAAATATTTTTTTATATTAGATTAAAAGCATGACATGAATAATTTCTGGGTTGAATGTATCACACACAAACATATAGCCCACATACATAAACTGATGAAACACAGAATGATCATTCCTACACATAATTAAAAAAAATCAGAGTAGATTAATCAGCAAAAGGGTTACCTAAAATTCCCACAAAC
Source organism: Oryzias sinensis (assembly GCA_037389245.1). Taxonomy (NCBI): domain Eukaryota; kingdom Metazoa; phylum Chordata; class Actinopteri; order Beloniformes; family Adrianichthyidae; genus Oryzias; species Oryzias sinensis. The sequence goes on along the minus strand of JAUDJI010000065.1, from coordinate 24,698 downwards.
ATTGAATCTAAAAGGTAATGCAATGCATAACACCTTTAGATACAAAGGTCACGGTTTGTGTTTTAGGTCTCTGGATTCTTTGTTTTGAATTCTGATTTCTTTGTTTTTTGCAGGTTGGCTGTGACTCCACCCAGATAAACCCCGCCCTCTGTCTGTGGTTCACCTGGAGTCAGTCAAAGCTGCCTGAACATAAATGTTAGTGTCTTCATTTATGAAGCTCTTTCTAAATTTTCCATTTTTTGTCTGATTTTGTTTCTAGCTCTGATTTCAGTTCAGTAATTCCCTGAAGATTTTTTTTATGAAATGGATGTTTGATAGAAGAAGAGTGAAAGTCTTAATCAACATGCTGAATCTCATTCATAACTATCAAGATCATTTTTACTTTACTGCTCACCAGTGTGCTTTTCTGACTTGTTGTTGCATTTGTGACTATAAAAAAAAAAAATCTGTTAAAATTCAGAAGTGGATCATACTTGAAACCATGTCAGGAGAAGAAAGCAGAAATACACAGTTAGACCTAATTAAAATCATCTGTTTATTTCCTAACACTTGATTGAGAATACAGAAACAAACAATGCAAACTTGGACAGATTTCTGTTCTACCACTGACACTAAAAGCATTTGATTAACCTTTGGTAACGGATTATTACTTTAAAATAATGAGCAAATCAGCTTATACTCAAGTATAGAGCTTATAGCTCTATACTTGTACATACTCTATACTTGATGTTGAAGGCCAGTTCAAATCCCAACACTGACATTCTTTTGACTCATGGTCATGTGTGTTTCTAATGATGCTTTGGAAACATCTACATGTTGAGGATTTAACACTTTGCATATTTTTATTTTTTAACTTGTCCTGTCCAATAGCTGGGCAGGCAGATGAGAGCTGATGGGCTATTGTGTTGGACATATTTTACTTCAACAACTGGGGTTATTAATCTTCAGACAAACCAAAGGTATGTCTGAATAAACCCCTTTTGTAATTGAGGCTAAACTTTATTAATTTCAACCATGTTTGAAAATCTTTGGTGTTGGACCGGACGGAAAAGGAAAGAAGGGAAGAAGAGAGAGGGACGTTAGAGAGAGGGGGGGGGGAGGAGGGTGATAACAGGAGGGGGGGGATAAAACCATGAAGCAGCATAAAGCAACAAGTTTACTGGTTGTTTATCATTACGGTAAGGTTCAAATGTAGTACAAAAAGGGCGGGGCCTGTCCACACACACTCAAATGTTATCAACACACCTGGGGCCTGTTTCAGAAAGGAGGTTCAACCAACTATGAGGTTAAACTTGAACTCTGAGTTGGTCAATCGAGAGATTAACAACTCTGAGTTTTCTGTTTCAGAGAAGCTGATCGGAGTTAGGTCAATCAATTCTGAGTAGACTGATTCGGAGGTAAGCGTGCGCACCGCGACTATAAGAAGCCTTTATCAATGGAGCGCAGATATTACGAGTCACCATGGCAACTGTGGAAAAAAAGAGGTCTGCACATTTTTCGCCAGCTGAACTTGATGTGCTGCTGCAGAGTTACAGTGAATATGAGCACATATTCCGGAAGAAAAGCAACACCGCTGCATCTGCAAAACAGAGACAGTTAGCGTGGGAAAACATAGCTGCTCAAGTTAATGCGTAAGTTTGCATTTAAATCATTGTTATAAAATATTGACTGTAATAACTTTTTAAATAGCGTAAGGTGTGAAATAAAAAATGGCAATATTTAGGTGTACTTTTAAAGTGTTATTCCTGGTGTAAATGCATGAAATGCTGCATAGTGTACAGAACCAATCTGGGGGAAAATGCATTTAACGTCGGTAATGTTTAGAGGAATTTTTTGTTAACCTTCCCCTCTTGCAAACGTTGGTCAGTTTAATATTAATACATGCAATTGTGTTTTTAAAAGTGAACTTTTGTCTACCCTTGTATTTATCAAGTTGTATAGGTTTATATGGGATTAAGAAAGTAAGCAGTACTAGCAAATTGTGTTTCCAAAAAGTAATTGTTACATTAATCTAATTCAATGTCCCTGATTTTATTTTCATGTAGATGCAATCCTGCAGGAATTAAAAGAACATGGCAGCAGCTAAAAATGAAGTATAAAAACATAATTCAATCAGGTAAAATTTGAGCATGTCATGGATGTAGGCTTTGTTGACAATAATTGGGACCCCCCCCAACGCCACACGGGAGCAGGCAGGGAACAACCGCCCCCCGGGCGACCAAGCCCGCCACCCAGGCCAGGGCCAGCAGGACCGCCGCGAGGCCCCCAGAACCAGAGAGCAGGGAGGCATGGGTGGAAAGAGAGCGCCGCCCCAGCCCAACCAGGAGAGCAGCCCCCCCGTCGCGCCAGGAGAGCCCAACGCAGGGCCCCACCAGAGAAGAGCGCCCACAGCCCCAGACGAGCACCCCATCACCACCTAGGAGTTCCGGGCACCCCCCCCTCCCAACCCCAGGTACGAGCCAGGACCCCCCAAGGGAGACCCGCTACGCACTTCAGGCAGCCACCCACCCGGCCCACAGTTGGTCCAGGGAGGAGCAAGGCAGGGCCCGCCGCCCCCGCCCAGGAGGGGGGCACCCCGGGGAAAAAGGGGGCCCACAAAGGGTGTTGTAAATATGGCCCGACCAGGCTCAGCCACAGTTGTAAATTTGGCGGGGCCCAGCGCTCAGGGGCAAGGACCCGAACCCATCCCCCGGGCACACAAACACCCCCGGCTCAGGTGTAATGTGAACCCCCTCCCCGCATGGAGAGAGCACCGCCAGGCCCAGGAAACCAGCACCCAAGGGACACGGCCGCCGTTGCCAAGGGCCCCGTATCCCCCACCAGGGAAGGGGTAGGGGACAGATGGTCCTAGGTCCCACCTTCCTTGCAAAATGTGTGTGCGTGTATGTGTGTTTAAGAGGGTGTGTGTGTGCATGTGTGTGTGTTTATGTTGGAATGTATATATTGAGGAGGGAGGGGTGTGTGTACTAAGGGGGGTGCAGTTAAAATTGGCGGGAAGGGCACTAAGGGGACATCTCCTGATTACTCACAGTGATGTCCCCTCACCCTCCCCACCAAGGGGCCCTAAATGTCTGAGGTGCGTTTAAAATTGGCGGGTAGGGTGCTAGGAGGACATCTGCTGCTTGCTGGCAGTGATGTCCAAGCACCCCCCCCTATCAAGGGCCCTACATGTCTGAGGTGCAAATAAAACCGAAAGAGGGGGGGGCCCACTCCATACGGCAACCATAGGAGGGGGGCCACTGCCAAGTAGCCCACCCCCCAAGGTGCATCGCAGGCTAAACCCCCCACCCCCTCACCCTAATATGAGGTTATATGAGGAAGGGGGTAAGCATGTGTGATCTTCACGATCACACATGGTGTGATTACATCACTTTGTGTTTGGCCAGACTGGAGGAAAGAGGATCTGGCCTTTGGAGACAAAACCTCAGCTCACAAGTACCTGCCTTAACACTCACCTAGTCTTGAGATTTCAGATTTAACAAGATATGCAGGACGTGCATTATTCCATAAGAAATAGCAAGTTTCTTTTTTTAAAGAAACTATTTTTATCCTTGTTGTGATTCTTTTTAGAGTATAGCTGAGTGAATAAAATATCAGTATGGCTACATTTTAAATCAAGGAAAACCAGGTGTCTGCTGGGAAAAATAAACAAGTTTACATGCGTCACTATTGTATCTGTAACTAAGGTTACGTGTATCAAAATGGGGTTATGCGTGTTATTTTTGCTTTTTATGTTTCCTTTCCCTTAAACTGATAATAAATATATTTTTTCAATGTGCATCAGCAGTATTTTTCTGTATTATTAGACCATGTTTTAAATAATTTCAGAAGAAACACTTGCTTGTACATTTAGTTTTGTAATACTAGTGTTTTTCTGACTGATTTTGTGCAAAAGTCATCAGTCACATTGAACATGAACAATTAAAATCTGAGCAGCTCACATTTATCCATTTAAAAAATGTCACCCACAAAATTTAGTAACCAAAACAATTAAATAACCTTTATTACTTATGAAATGTGAAAACTTACTTTGTTGCTTCTTCCCTCTTGAACATGTTCCGGCATTCCTCTCTATAAAATAAACAGAATCCATTAAAAGTGGATCATACTTGAAACCATGTCAGGAGAAGAAAGCAGAAATACACAGTTAGACCTAATTAAAATCATCTGTTTATTTCCTAACACTTGATTGAGAATACAGAAACAAACAATGCAAACTTGGACAGATTTCTGTTCTACCACTGACACTAAAAGCATTTGATTAACCTTTGGTAACTGATTATTACTTTAAAATAATGAGCAAATCAGCTTAAAGTCTATACTTGTACATACTCTGTACTTGATGTTGAAGGCCAGTTCAAATCCCAACACTGACATTTTGTTGACTGTTATGTCTTGCTGCTTCTGCTTTGCTGCATCCCCTTTCATTCTGCTTACCTGGCAGGTGAAGCCAATGATCTTGATCAGCACCTGCTAGGTATTTAAGTCAGAGGAGGCCACAAACAAAGGGAAAGGCATGCAGAGAGAGCAGAGCAGGAGGCTGAGGAGCAGTTGGAGCTGTGCTGGTGGGTTTGTTTCCCTTTAGATTCCCTCTTGGTCCTCAGCAGTCTTATACTGCTGGGTTTTGTTATTTTACTTTGGGGTTGGACCTTGGTAGTCCTTATTTGCGGGCTTTGTTTATTTTGTTTCAATAGTTAGATATTTTTAGGCACCCTTAGCAGGGAGCTGCTGACTCCGACGGTCAACGTGGCTGGGTCAGTTTTCTCCCTGAATTATTTTATGTTTGGCCAAGGCTCTAATCCCTTTGTTCTGTCTTTTGTTGGGACCAGCACAGTAATTTCTGTTTTACAGGACACAGCTTATTTCTACCTTCTAATAAACTGTGTTCCTAAACTTTGGTGTCCATCGTACATATGTTTTGGCCCCTTTTTGATTTCCCCTAGACTGGGACAGGTTTGCCTGTCTGGGAGCTGTAACATTGACTCAGGGTCATGTGTGTTTCAAATGATGCTTTCGAAACATCTACATGTTGAGGATTTAACACTTTGCTTATGACATCACTTTGTTTAGGACTGTAAAGCACAAAAGCCTCTTCACGATCACAAATGGTGTGATCACATCACTTTGTGTTTGGCCAGACTGGAGGAAAGAGGATCTGGTCTTTGGAGACAAAACCTTAGCTCACAAGTACCTGCAGCTCCAAAGCACTACAGGCGGAGAACTTTTCTGATGCTTCAGTTACTAATCTGCAGTAATAGTCATAAAAAACAGACAAAAAGCAGAAACTACTTGGGGGGTCGTTCAGATTAGATTTGTTACAGCTGTTAGTTTTTGGACAATCTTCTCCTGGTTCTATGAACATCTTGAAGATGAATTATCATGGACACATATGACAGAGTCTTTATCTTGATAGAGTCTAATGAAGCTACATCAGAGCTGTTGTATCCATGTCGTCCAAAAAATTTTAGTTCTAAGTGACTGTTGGATCTTCTGCACTCCACTGAAATCCAGAGGAGACAGATTTTGGAATGGCTGCTGATGGATCATGAAGTTGGTCTCTGAGCATCAGAGCTGCTGCAGTTTTTCTCAATTTAATGCTTCAATCAAAAATCAAATCTTTTAAAAAGCTAGAGCAAAAACCGTTTTGCTCTTTTAAAAAAAATATAAACCTGTGTGGTCTCTCTGGGATTGATGTAAATGTGCTACAGAAATAAAATGAACATTTACATTGACATTTACCGGCTTTCTTTTGATGATTTTCCATGATTTCCACCCTGGATTGTCTGTTTTAGTTCATTACAGTTTTGGGCTAGAAGAAACATAAAATTGACATTTCTATTTGTTAAAACATTGTGCTGTTAAGAGCATAAAAAACAATATCAAGTTAGATGAATAAAAATATACAAAAAACATTGTTCAGAATCAGACTTACTTTCATATGATATATTATCACAGAGGCTCTTAAATGGCTTTTGTCTGCTTGACCTGTCTGCATCATTTTTTGAGACACAAATGACCACCAATCCCCAAAATATCCAAAACATCATCCTGTGACAAGAAAAAACTCAGATAAATAGGCAGAACTTGTATTGGACTTTTCTTTATCTATGCACTTCTCAAACAAATCTGCATAATTTTAGACAAAAACAGGGAAGATCTACACCACGTCACCAAACCCAAACGGTTTTGGGTCTCCACAAAGAACATAGCTGCTCATTTTAATATTAAACTGCAAAAACTTTACTCTAAATGATTAAAAAAAGAAAATGATTAAGCAAAAGCTTTTTGATTTGAAACCCTAACAATAAAAACATAGTTCAAGTAAAACAATATTTTTCAAATGAAATTAAAAACATGAAAAAGTTATTTTTAGCCCATTTTATTGACATTTGAGATATATATACACATACACATATATATATATATATATATATATATACACATATTTACATGTATAGATAAAAAAACAATTGGATTCTTTTAATTTTGGATATGTTAATTCTATAAAATCTGTTGCAGCAGGAGGATCTTGTTTGACACAGGGTGTATTTTATTTTGAAAGGAACCTGAGCCTGCTGCTGTCAAAAGAGGTTAATATTGTTATTTATAGGAAAATATAACACTAAAATTCATTTATTTTAATTAATTAAAATTAAAATTTTATAAATTAATGGCTTGATGGGCACATAAAAATAAATTAAGTGTCTACAAGGTTAAGAGGGACTTGGCAGCCCTCACTGGGTTTTGGACTGTAGAAATCCAACCAAATGGGCTTTTTTTTCTAACAAAAAAAGTAACAAACAAAATAGAAAAGAAGTGTAGTCCGCTCCCGCACTTGATTAGTCAAGTGGACCAGCGGAGCGCAGACTTACAGCTTTGTGTTTGCTGGGAAGAGGGAGGGGTGCTTTGTTACATGAGCGGTATGTGTGGGAGATTTATGACTGCGATTCGTCCTAGCTCTAGGGGAACTAGCTACCGAACTCAGAGCCGGGTCTAAAAGTGTATGTCTGAGCAGAGCTTGGACCGCCAGTGACTTCGGGGCAGTGTGAGCTTCAAAGCAGAAATGTTGCTCAGTCCGTAGAAACCGTTCAAACAATCATGTGGATTTGTGTTTTCGAGTCGTGTCTAGGCTGGTAGAGAACGGTGTTTATTCCCACATGTTTACGTGCAGCCAGGATGCAGATTGCAGTGCCACCCAAAACTAATGTTGTCAGCCCGTGTTAGCATACTGCTAATCCTGGCTTCTGAATCTTTCCGGCTCCGTTCTTGAACAGAAAAAGCACTGACCACACGGTTAAATTAAATGATGAAGCGAACAAGTAGCTTCATAATAACGTAACATTAGCCAAGCAACGTTTAGAAAGATCGTCCGTATATTACCGAGCTGACATGTCAATGTATATAGCTGTACGGCGCTGTTTAACATTGTTTTGTATTGAATTGTTACATTCAATAACGTTTGAATAACGGTGGAACTTATATCTCTTCTGGACAGGCTTTAACTGGCGCGTGGATGGTTTTGTTACGACCGAAAGTGTGACCTTAGTGAAGTTTGTTATAATTAGAAATAATTTTCTGGGCCATCTACGGTTGGATTCTAATCGACCATTGATCCCATCAAGATATTGGCACATGTAACGCGGCTTATGGTGTAAGGCTACTTAGCGTGGCGTGGCATCGCGATGTTGTCTCTCTATCGAGATGTCACTCACCCATCACGATGGACGATGGTATCGTCCATCGGCACAACCCTAATCACAACTGTGAATTAACACATTTTGAATTATATACATAGGAAAAAGGCAATTCTCTTGATGAGCTTCCAGAGGTAGTCATCTGATAACTTTTTCACTTCACAGGTGTGTCAGGTTTTAAAAAGTGTGATTTCTTGCCTCATAAATGGGGTTGGGACATCAGTTGTGTTGTGCATAAGTCAGGTGGATTCACAGCTGATAGTCATACTGAATGTTAGAATCTGTATTATGGCAAGAAACTAGCACCTAAGTACAGAAAAGCAAGTGGCCATCATTACATTAAGAAATGAAGGTCAGTCAGTCCGAAAAATTGGGAAAACTTTGAAAGTGTCCTCAAGTGCAGCTACAAAAACCATCAAGAAACTGGCTCACATGCAGACCACCCCAGGAAAGGAAGACCAAGAGTCACCTCTGCTGCGGAGGATAAGTTCATCCAAATCACCAGCCTCGGAAATGGCAGGCTTTCCTGGTGACACTGTTGGGGATTTATTCCAAATTGAAGGCATAATGAACAGCATGGCTATCACAGCCTCTTGCAGCGGCATGCTATTCAATCCGGTTTGCGTTTAGTTGGACCATCGTTTATTTTTCAACAGAACAATGACCCAAAACACACCTCCAGGCTGTGTAAGGGCTATTTGACCGAGAAGGAGAAGTGATGGGGCTGCCCCAGATGACCTGGCCTCCGCAGTCACCGGACATGAACCCAAAGAAACCTCTTTGAATGAGAAGGTGTGTCCAAACCTTTGGTCTGTACTGTAGCTTGACTTCCACTGCATGGAAAACAAAACTATGTGAATATGCAAATAGCCCAGATAGACACACGTTCTTTGTTCAGCATTTGGAACAACACTGCTTCATCAGCAAGCAGTATTCAAATGAGGATTTATTGAGGTTTTGCAATTGGTAGTTTAGGAACTTTGGAAGGTCAATTACCTAAAATTCAATTAAACCCTCAGTTATAGAATTGAAAATACTTGGGCATCAACAAAGAATGTCATCCAATGATTCAAATATGGGAGTCTTTGCAAAATGTGGCTGGGAGAACAGGGACTGTGGCTAGGGCTGTTCCTTTGATTGCTTGCTACACTTAGAACCTCAGCTAATGAGACAGGCTTGAAGCTGCCCTGCAACATTAATATTTACAAAAAGTTAGTGATGTATCGCAAGGCGGTAGAGCCTGCTCTGATGCAGCAGCCACAGCTGGAGATGGAGATGAGCATAGAATGAGGGCGTAAACGATAAACATCTAAGTTACAAATGTGACACACGGAAAATAAAGGACATAGTAGAGATATTTGTCAGCTGTCCTGACCTCTACCTTTGATTCCATCAGTCATCAACTTCAGAATCTTATCAATATGCTAAAAAAAAGGCAATATGGATAAATCTTTTCATAAAGAAATGATTTGGGTATCCCTGGATTTGTGCCAAATTTGGGCTCTTAGCCTTTTAGGAATCCAAAAAATGGACTGCCAGTTTTTTTTTTTTTTTGCAGGCTATTTTTAGTCATGTTTCCACATGATGGGCATGTCAGATATTTAAATATTTTCAAACAGTTTAATGATATTCTGCAGTTCAAACCGAGCATCAGAATGGAGAAGAAAGGTGATTTAAGTGAATTTTAAAGGTGGTTGTTGGTGCCAGAAAGGCAGGTCTGAGTTTTTCATAGAACTGCTGATCTGGTGGTATCTTCACCCCCAACCATATCTTGGGTTTATAGAGAATGACCAGATAAAGAAAAAAATATCCAGTGAGTTCTGTCGGCGTAAATGCCTTGTTGATGCCAGAGATCAGAGGAGAATGACCAGACTGATAGAAGACAACAGGAACTCAAAGAACCACTGGTTCCAACTGAGGTCTGCAGAATAGCATCTCTGAACGCTCAACACCACAGTGTTACCCTTTCTTAACCTCACAGATCACATTTGGGATGTGAAGGACTGGTGTTTTGGCGTGGCTTGGTTGTTGTAGACGGATGTGCGTGACTTGTAGTGATTGTATTAAATGTGCAGTGGATGGAGCTCAACTATGAGAAAAATGTTTCCAGAATTTTGTTAGTCGATGCGCCAAGCGTGATAAGGCAGTCCTATGAAAGAGAGAGGGGTCCAACCCAGTACTAACAAGGTGGACTTAAGTGGCCAGTGAGTGCATTGTGTTCAGAACAATTTTTCATTTAACATTTTTTTTAAACTCATTCTTTATGAATCACTCAAGCTTCTTTTATAACAAGAACACAGTAGATTTATCAATAGTCTTTATAAAATGTTCAAATTAATTTGTTTTTTACTAAAGCAAATGAGTGACATTATTTTTAGGTTTTTAGAAAAGAGGTAGTTAGCGTGTGTCTGAAATGCATAAAAAACCAGGACACTGGACACTATATCCTTTTTTTGGGTGTTAAAGATAATGAAAATGAATTTAGAAAGTGCTCAAATGTCATGTAAACAGACTAAAAGAGCTGAGAAAACCTGCATTTTGTTTGGGATGTAATTTTAAAAAACTAATAATTGAACAGTATTAACCACATAATGTCATGTAGGGAAAATAACCACCAAAACTTTTTACAGGCTAATGTTTCTGCTAAGCTTTACATCAAAACCCTACTGAGTCAGACATTTAACAATGAAGGCTAATACACATGTAAGTCTTTTTTTGAAAAAAAACTAAAGCTTCATAAGTTAAAAAAAATAAAGATTAGTCTTCTTTATTTGCTTGAATTCCAAACATTTAAATGTGGACAAAAGAGAAAATGAACGTACCTTGAAGGATGCTGATGTCCTTATTGTAAGTGAACAGAGCACAAATGATGTGACAGCCAAATTTGAGTAGCTGAACAAATGGAAGTTAGAGCTTTTTCCGCTGAACTATAAGCAAATGACATTCAATAGTACTCAAAATAACAAAGACATAACTGTACTGGCTAAACTAGTTTTATATTTTTAATAAGTCCATTTCATCTTTGGGCTTATTTGCTATGCAAAAAAAGGAAAAAGAAAGCACAACATGGCTTTGCATTTACGAGATTGGCTAAAGATTTTGATCTTACACTTTTCTTACACAACATGCGTGCATGATTCTAGAAGCGTTATCCAGAAGTCCAGTATTTTTGCTTTCACTTTCTGTTTGGTAAAAGGAGGTCTGTTTTCCGATAATTGTATCAATCAAGTGTTAATAAAATAATAATCAAACACTTGATTGATAAAATCAAACACTACAAAAACTGTAAAGAGAAAAATAAAAAAATGTATGTTTGGATTATTTTGCTCAGTTTGTGGCGCTGATCCTCCTTTCAGTCTATAAATGCTGAGCTGGCGCGCTGGACAGTCGGAAGTGAGGCGACTGTGTATATATATATTAACTTGTTCTGTCCAACAACTGGACAAATAGATGAGCGCTGATGACCTTTTGTGTTGGACAGGTTTTACTATTACAAAAAGGGGTAATGAATCTCTTTGGATAACCAGGATGCACATTTGTATAAACCCCTTTCTGTTTTTTGCTTTGATTTTTATTTATTTGTTATATTTTGTGTTTTGAGTATACATACATATTCTTTGTATTAAAGGGGAGGGAGAGGGGGAAAGTGTGTGTGTGTGTGTGTGTGGAGGGGGGGGGGGTAGAAGAAAAAGAAATAAAGAGGCAGGGGGAGAAAGTGAAGGGATATTAGTGCTGAGTTGCTAATTTGAATAGGTTATTACTTTAAGCTGTGAAACATTTATGCTACATCTGCAGAAAGACAAAAATTACATCTAAACAAGAAATTCTGACACTAAGATAAGCGGAAGATAACTGTCTATCAGTACACTGTGGGATAAGAGGGATAAAGCAGAGAGGGAGCAGTGTGTCAATGTCCACGTGTGCGTGTGTGTGTGGGGGGGGTTTATGCATGCACACTGCCAAAGTGAACCATGTGATCATTAGGGGAACCAGATCCTCCCCAGCCCAACCAGCCAGACCAGGAGCAGGGGGGAGATCCCGGGACCAGGAGCGTCCCCAGCGACGGGACCACGCACCTGAGTGGGGGAGGGGGGGCAGTACTGGGGTTTTTTGATTGAAGATTGGGATAAAGTCTTAGTCACATCTTGATCATTAACAAGATTAACAAGAGAAAGGTGCTGATTGGTTTATTAGTTGAGACAAAATCTGTTAAAAGTCTGAAGTTGTCTCTTAAAGTTGTATCTGTTTACATGCGTGCTCATGCAGAAAGAACACTTGTGTGTTGTATGTGGTGCTTTAAGTACCCTGTAATATTTTTAAAAACAGAAAAATAATCCTTAGATGTAAATGTTTTAGTCACAAAATCTATTTTACACAAGGAAAAAATTGATGTTATAAAAGTACAAAATAATTCTGCATAACCAGAAACCTTTTTCCCAAATGCAAAAACTTTATTTGTAGATGCAAAACCTATTTTAATGTGTGAACATTATGCACTAACTCAAAATTGAAGCTTTGATGCAATTTCAATATGAAGAATCTACCTCACTTCCAGGTGACACGGGTTTGTATGGGGAGCTGCTTGTGGTGGTGTGGAGTAAGGCGGTCTCTTCCCATCATCCATCTGTTTACGTGCTCTCCCCTGGCTTACAGCCCCTCACACCCCCAACCTAACACATTGCGTGGTGGAAAAAGAAATGGTGAGCAATAATGGAGCCAGCTTGGATGAGGTCAATGAAGACGTATAGATCTAGTTGTCTACAAGCGGATGCAGAATGGGGCAGAGCAGAGTAGCAAGCACATGGCTTGCCGTAGCAATGGCTCCTGATTCACGTGATATGAATTAAGAAATTCTCAGAAAGGCAATTTAAAGCTACATTTCCTTTATACGTCTCCTCTATCATGAGAAAAGTTCCCCAACAACACGTTAAAAACGCAGAAAAACAGTTTTCATTGTAGTGGGTCTATACAAGGAATACAAAAAGGTAATACAAGAAAATGAACACATAAAAACCTCTGACTCAAACAGAAAGACAGGAAATCACTGAAACAGCTGCAAAACCATTGAAATCAATCAAACTAGTGACTGGAGAAAACAATGACTTAACAGCCCTTTTCCAGCTTTGTCCTTGATCACCTTAACCCGCCACACGGCCTCACATTTCGTTTTCCCCACCTCACCTGTTGAGACCCACCTTTTGATTTTTTGATTTTGATTTATTGATTTATTTCAAGCATTGTAGTCAAAGCAATAAAAAAAAAAATACACATATTTATCAAACTCATTACAGAAATGATGAAATGCATAGATTAAAAAGACAGAAAACAAAACAAAAATGTCACTTAAATCACATTTGCTTAATTAAATACAGTGATCATTAACTGAAGTATAACTAGAGTTTGAATTATTGCTTGAAAAGGATTGGGAAGAAGCAAGCTTATATAATCCCACCCCTACTGGGTTCATTCATTTGATAGTTTTACAGTGTTTTAAATCCGGTTCTGATCAGATAGATTCTCTTCAAGTAACAAAATCCAGTGCCTAGAAATGATTGATGACCTTCAGAAAACATTCATTCATGATTTCAGTAAACAGTAACGATACCGATATGTAATAATAATTGATTATCATTAGAACACATGATAAGATTAAACCAGAAATTATTGCTACACATTGCAGATCAAGTAAATAAAATCAATAGCTTATTGATTGTAATTTAAACATTTCAGTAATCATTATTGCACATTACAATGTAAAAATCAGTGGTTGTAATTAAAAGAGCTTTGATAATTTCACCACAATCAAGTTCACACATGTATTTGGAATTATTCAAGCACCTGTTGATCCTTAAATCTTCTTATCTTCATATCCTGAAATAAGAGTTTCTTTATACATTTTCTTGAATATTTGAATATTTGAACATTGTTTGAGCTCATTACTTAAACTGTTCCAAAGTTTAGTGCCACACACCGACACACAGAAACTTTTCTTTGTGGTTCTTATCAATTTGATCTTGAAGTTCCTACATCCCCTCAGTCTGTAGCCTCCTTCATTATCTAAGAACTGTTTTTGGATGTTGGATGGTAACAATTTCCAGCTGGCTCTGTATAAAAGTTGCGCAGTGTAAAAATCAACAAGGTCATGCAGTTTTAAAAGTCTTGATTGATAAAATAGATTGTTCGTATGATCAAGATATCCGGCTTTATGTACAACTCTCCCTCTTTTGGGTCCAACAATTTATAAATTAATACAATTTTTAAACCACATATAAAATAGACACTTATGGCTAAAACTATAATAAGGAACACATGACATAATCTGACATTAAGCCACTTTAGCTAAAATAATCTTCTGTTCTGACTATTGGCTTGGACAAAAAAACAACTTAAAAATAAAACATCCACTAAAGTATTAAAAAAAAAACATTACAGTAGATCGTATTCAAATGCAGTTCTATTTGAGCAGCAAGCTCTAACTTCTAATAGTTTAAGGGCTCAAGGAGTTTGTTTTATTTCCAGTTGTCATTTCTGGGTCTTTGATCTTCCTCAGAGTCAACACAAAGTAGAGAAATATGAAGAAACCTGCATGAAGAATAAAGGAAAATAGTAGTCAGACTGTGAGCTAAAATGAGTTCAAGCAATTTGTAAAAAATGTGAATAAACAGTTACTGTTGAGTCACTTTATTATTTATTTATTCATTTTTTTTAACTTGTTCTGTCCAACAGCTGAGCAAACAGATTAGAGCTGCAGGCCTTTTGTGTTGGACAGGTTTTACTATCACAAAATAGGTTATAGAACTTTAGAAGCCAGAGTGTAGATTTGTATTAACTCCTTTTTGTTGTATTATTTTTTTATTTATTTGTTACATTTAGTATGTGTGGGGAGGAAGAGGGAAAGAATTTGTGTGTGTGTGTGTGGGGGGGGGGGTGGAAGAGAGTAAAAGGAAGAAAGGTGAAAAGGTGGGGGATACAAGCACTGATTTGGATAAGTTATTCTTTTAAGCTGTAACAATTATACCAGATCTGCTGGAAAGACAAATATTACATCAAAGGTGAAAATCTGACACTAAGATGAGCAAAAAAAATCTGTCCATCAATACACTGTGGGTAAGGAGGAGGGCTGAAGCAGACAGGGAGCAGTGTGGCAGTGTGCATGTGCATGTGGGGGGGGGAGGCGGGGACCGCCCAACCAACCAGCTAGGCGCAGAGAAGGCCCCCCTACAGGGGCCCCCCCAACGCCCAGAGGCATAAGTGAACCCAGTGTCCGACTCTTAGGCCACAGGACAGGAGCGCTTAGCCGTACCAGGCGGCAGCCATGAGTGCCGCCGGGCGCCGGACACCGAGACAAGGGCCAAGGATGAAGCCAGGGCCCCCAGAACCCATGAGGCGCCCACCACCCGACCAGCGCCCCTTCTCCTCAAGCCAGCCCCGGCACGCGACCTGAGCAACCCAGAGATCGCCACGCACCCACAGCCACCCCCCACACTGATTTGAACAGTTTTCTTTACTTTTCTGTTTGTGTTCTACATCACACTTTTACTATAACTTTTTGATCCAATGTAACTATTTTCCTGAACAAGCCTTCAACTTTTAGATCACAGTTGTTAAACTCCATAACTCTGGGGCCATTGTCTTTCATGGTTTCCAAAAAACCCACCATTATAGCATCTTACTGGCAAAATAAACCTGATCCAGGAGCCTGTGAAGTCTGTAGTCCAAGACGCCTGTTTTAGAGTATCTGTCACCTCAGCAGTAATCTTGGATTGGAATACTGTGATTGTTACAGACAAGTCCAGAAGTCTAATATATCTAATATATTAAAATCTCATACGTTTGACAGTTTTACCAATATCAGACAGATTTATCGCTACAAAGTAAGGCAAGGCAAGTTTACTTGTACAGCACAATTCGTACAGAAAGTAATTCAAAGTGCTTCACAAAACAGGAAAATCCATTCAAATCACAATATATATAACAGTGCAAGGATTAAAAACATGCATAATCATTATAACATTTACATGAAAAGAAATGAAAGAGAGAAGAAAAAGAGGTGTCAAAAGAGGACCCTTTTTTGACACCTCTAGGACCCTTAAAAGTAGTACAATTTGGAAAACACCTAATAACCATCACATTCTGTGCCTAATTTTGAAATATGTGAAATAAATGAAACATCATATTGATCTTTGTTTTGTGAACTCCACTTCAAAATTACCAGTTGAGAACAGACAGTGTCTCACCTTGCAGTGAGTTGACAGTGGAGAAGATGTAGAGGGCAGGAGTGGCCTGTGGCCCGATTGAGAAGAAGATGAAAACCCAGCCAATGCCAAGCAGAGTCATGAGAGCCATCAGCATCACTATGTCCTGCATTCTTTTCTTTTTCATTTGTCCAAACTGCTAAAAAGAAAGAAAGAAAACAATTAAAACATTTTGTTCAAGTAGAGATGGATCAAACATTAGCTCTATATCTTTAAACAATTCACAACTTTTTACCTTTAAACTATTTAAATTATTCAGCTGGCATTGTTCTGCACAGATTTACTCTTTGCTTTTTAGGAATCCAAAATTATTCCAATATTACAGAAGTTATAGAAATTCAACAAATTAAAATTGTGGCAAAAATAGGCCATATTGTTACTGACAATTTTCGATGACAGTTCATTCATTGATACATCTTTCTTCTTTTATGTCAAATGCTTTTCTTGAAATCAGATAATAAATTTAATGAATCTTCATGTTAGACAGCCATATGGCTCACTTTTTTACTGTTTAAAAACAGATAAAAAAGAAGATTACAATTGTGTCATGAAACTAAAGTGAACAAAGAACATTGGCACCACAGAAAATACACGGTATATGAAAGTTATAATTACTGCATAAGAAGGATAGATTCATATTGTCTTATTTCTATGAAAATTCTATGAATGCAAATGAAGCATCAGTAAAGAGTGAAACTTACCTCTTTATGATGCTGGTTAGTTATTAGATATCTCACAGTCATAGAAAACATGACTGTGTTAAAGATGAACAAAAGGGCGAACGGTCCCAGCGTGGTCACCAGCCTCACTGTACTGTCAGTTATGAAGCACCTATTGGAAGAACAAAGACGTTTACAATTTAGAATTATAATTAAAAACACCTCTGTAGATTATTGCAGGATTTTTTTTGGGGCGGTCTAATATGCTTTGATTGTCTAAAAAGCGCTCAAATTTTGCTATGAATTTTGAATCTATCGAAGTTGGAAGAAATATTGTACTTTTTTTGTTTCTTTGTTTTTTTAGCTACTGTGGGGTGCAGTTCTCTTCATGACCTGCTGGTAAAAAAAAGTCCAAATTATTTTCAAATTATGATGACTCTCTGGGTGGGCATGATGTTTTTGATCTGCTGTTCTGATTATCCAAAATTAGGGACATTTTGTTATTTAAGGTATTTTCCTTTTTGTTTAATTGGCAGATGGGTATATCAATAGTTTACTCAACAAAACTTTCACAGTACTTTGTCCAGTCAATTCACCATTTATGGAAAGTTTTAAACTTGGGAAATTTGCTTGTCTAGCTTTTTGCATCCACATTTGGTCAGAGATTCTTGGTCCAGTGCATATCTATGGTTTTCTGAAGAGAGTTAAACTGGAACAAAGCAAATGAAGGTGGAAAATTTATCAGCATTTCCCATAATTTTCCGCTCTTTCTAGAAGAATAATACCTGAGTAACCCTTTAACACCAGAGCTGTCCCCAGCAACATGAACATAACATAATTCCAACAGATTCTGACTTTCCTAACCTAAAGTGTTGTATATTGGTGAAAAGCCACCAATCAGTGGATTTACATTGATTGTGAAAGTATTTTACTATTGTAAAGAGTCACATCAACACGACGATGCTTTTCTTAGCTTCAGAATCAGTTGGAATTATGTTAATTGCGTAAATGGTTGAAGAGTTATTATTTTCAGATAACATCAACACTGCAACTAAAGCTCTGATGTTAAAGGGTTAAACTTTTTTTTTAACAAAGTTTGTCTTAATGTCCTGCACCACATCTTGACACTTGGGATGAATTCAGACTGGAAAAGTCTGTTTGTCTGGATCGAGTCCTGAACCGTGTACTTCACACCTGTACTTCAAAATAACTATAAAGCACTGTCACCAATTCCTATGCAAAAAAAGAGAGAAGATGACTTAACTGCCTAATTTATTGTATATTGGTCACAGCATTAAGGATTATGTAACATCAGAAAAAAAGTGAGTAAAACAACGCAACAGATTTTGTGAGACACTGGGCTTCGGGCCACAGCATCTTGCCTGGCCTGCTGCTATGGAAACGATTCTGTAGCGTAAATAAAAAGCAAAGTCAAAACCAGAAATGCTTTTTCCTTTTCAAAATGAAGCTGCATTTTTGGACTCAAAAATATAATGAAAAAGCAATCCACCAAAATGCTTTTTCATTTCTTTCCTCAACACAGTTTATTCTGTCACTTAATTAAAATTAAAATTAAAATGGTATTTGACATTTCATTTTCAAGACGTTCTCTGGTAAATGTGTTGCATAAATCATTTAGAAATGTCTAATTTGACATTTAAAATGGATAAACAGAAATGCTTTTTAATTTTCAAAATGAAGCTGTATTTTTTTACTCAAAATTAAAATGAAAAAGCAATACTTCAAAATGCTTTTTCATTTCCTTCCTCAACAATGCTTATTCTGTCACTTAATTAAAATGATAAAGAAAATGGTCTTTGACATTTCATTTTCAAAAAGATCCCTGGTAAATGTGTAGCATTATTCATTTAGAAATGTCTAATTTGACAATTAAAATGGATTAACAGAAATGCTTTTTAATTTTCAAAATGTAGCTGCATCAAATGCCTCAAAATTCAAATGAAAAAGCAATATTTCAAAATGCTTTTTCATTTTATACTTAAAAGCGCTTATTCTGTGTCATAATTAAAACGAAAATGCAAAGAGGGAATTGCATTTGCATTTTAACATCCACCCTGGGAAACTTGGAGCAATATTCATTTCTTAAAAGCATTTGCAGGGGGGAGGCGGGCTAATCTCCGCGATTTGAAGCCTTCTGTTCACGTTGATGATTTAAATTATTATTTGACAGAACAGTACAGAAGTTATTTGTTTCTAAAGTATTTTTATTTGTTAAACAAATGCTTAAGCCTGTAAAATGGTCTGTTCTTTCTTTTCAATGTCTAATAGAGCATTTAATTGTAAGAAAAAACAAAGGTTTCTACTTCACGGATTTTGCCTATCACGGGTTCTTTTTGGAACGTAACCTCCGCGAAAAACAAGGGTTTACTGTATATGATATTATATGATACAATCCGCATGATGTTTTGTTGTCAAATTAGATGACACAAGAGGTTAGGTGCTGGTTTCGCCGGCATCCCCCACAGGAACTGAGGCCTTATTCACACTCCGAGTGATTTCTGGGGCCAGAAAACCTCTGGTTGGAGAAGTTTGTTCTTTGCGGCGGGGTTCATAGTAGCCACTCACATAAACACCAACAGAGCTCAGGCGCATACATGTCTGCCACAGTTTTACATTCAGCATTGATGTGAAAGGAGCTGAATCTTCCGTGAGCAGTCTGAATTTTCCTGCAGTTAACTTCCCGACTCAGCTTGTCTTCCAGGTATTTGCAGGTATTTAAGTGTAAGACTCAAACAGAAAGACAGGAAATCACTGAAACAGCTGCAAAACAGTTGAAATCAATTAAACTGACTGGAGAAAACAATGACTTATAAACAACAGAATGTCATGAAGGGAAAATAATCAGCAAAACTTTGTACAGTAATGTTTCTGCCTAGCTTTACATAAAAAAACAAAAAAAAGAATAGTCTTCTTTATTTGCTTGAAATCCAAACATTTAAATGTGGACAAAAGAGAAAATGAACGTACCTTGAAGGATGCTGATGTCTTTTTTGTAAGTAAACAGACCACAAATGATGTAACAGCCAAACTTAAGTAACTGAATAAACTGAAGTTAGAGCTTTTTCAGCTGAACAATAAGCAAATGACATTAAAAAGTACTCAAAATAACAAAGACATAGGTGTACTCACTAAACTAGTTTTATATTTTAATAAGTCCACTTCAGCTTTGGGCGTATTTGCTATGCAAAAAACAAAAAAAACAATAACGCACAACATGGCTTTGTTTGAATTGGTTAAATATTTTGGGCTTGAACTTTTTCTTATACAAAATTTTCGAAAGCGTTATCCAGAAGTCCAGTATTTATGCTTTCACTTTCTGTTTGGTAAAAGGAGGTCTATGTTTGATCAATAAAAATCAAACACTTGATTAATAAAATCAAACACTAAAAAAACTGTAAAGAGAAAAATAAAAAATAAATGTATGTTTTGGATTGTTACAACACATTTACAGCACTTCCAGTCCTCCCTTTCAGTCTATAAAAATACTGAACAACACACTAGACCAATCAGAAAAGTAAAAGAAACAGCTGTACTTTCTATATATATATATTTTTAACTTGTTCTGGCCAACAACTGAGCAAATAGATGAGCGCTGAAGACCTTTTGTGTTGGACAGATTTTACTCTCACAAAAAGGGGTTATGAATCTTTGGATAACCAGGGTGCACATTTGTATAAACCCCTTTCTGTTTTTTGCTTTGTTTTTTTTATTGATTTGTCATTTTGTGTTTTGAGTATATATACATTTTATTTGAATTAAAGGAGAGGGAGAGGAAAAGTGTGTGTGGGGGAGGGAGTTAGAAGAAAAATAAATAAGGAGGCAGGGGGAGAAAGTGAGGGAATATTAGTGCTGAGTTGCTAATTTGAATAGGTTATTACTTTAAGCTGTGAAACATTTATGCTACATCTGCAGAAAGACAAAAATTACATCTAAACAAGAAATTCTGACACTAAGATAAGCGAAAGATAACTGTCTATCAGTACACTGTGGGATAAGAGGGATAAAGCAGAGAGGGAGCAGTGTGTCAATGTCCACGTGTGCGTGTGTGGGGGGGGGGGTGCGTGCACACTGCCAAAGTGAACCATGTGATCATTAGGGGAACCAGATCCTCCCCAGCCCGACCAGCCAGACCAGGAGAGAGGGGGAGATTCCGGGACCAGGAGCGTCCCCAGCGAAGGGACCCACGCAGCCTGAATGGGGGGGGGCAGTACTGGGGTTTTTGATTGCTGATTAGGATAAAGCCTCAAGGCCCGTACACACCGGGATGAATTTCGCGCGCGCAATTTTCGCCGACGTTTAACGCCTCGTGACTAAACAAAGGGCACCAATGTGAGTGTGCGCACTGACGCGAAAAAACGCCACGCGTCAAAGTTGCGTCTAAATCTATTCGACCAATGAGAAAGGCGCTTTTGCACACGTGTCTGGAGCTTCTGAAGTTACAGTAAAACACAACTTGGGGGCGCTCAAACACAAAACTGCCTTGCTGAGCACACATACCAGATAAGATTTACATGCAAGTACCTGGTAGTATTTTTAAAAACAGAAAAATAATCCTTAGCTGTAAATGTTTTTCACACTTTTAAATATTTATTAGTCACAAATCTATTTTACACAAGGAAAAAAATTGATGTTATAAAAGTACAAAATAATTCTGCATGTGAAACCTTTTTTTCCCAAATGCAAAAACTTTATTCGCAGATGCAAAACCTATTTTAATGTGTGCACATTATGTACTAACTATGTACTAAAAAAAAAAAAAGTCCAGATGACAGCCCCTAAACCTACTACAATGGAACCAACCTGGATGAATGAGAGTCTTCATAGACATTATGTACTAACTCAAAATTGAAGCTTTGGCACAATTTCAATATGGAAGATCAGGTAACCTGGGTTCTTGTGTCACTCACTTTACAAGCTACACAACAATCGTGTTGGCACAGAGTAAGGCCGGTCTCTTCCCATCATCCATCTGTTTACGTGCTCTCCCCCTAGCTTACAGCCTCTCACACCCAAACCTAACATCAATAGTGAAACAGAAATGGTGAGCAATATTGGAGCCATCCAGCCGTACAGTTTGGAGCCAGATTCCAGCTTGGATGAGGTCAATGAAGACGTATAGATCTATTTGTCTACAAGCGGATGCAGAATGGGGCAGAGCAGAGTGGCTTGTGGCTTGCCGTAGTAACTCCTGATTCACGGTGATATGAATTAAGAAATTATCATAAAGACAATTTTAAGCTTCATTTCCTTTATACGTCTCCTCTATCATGAGAAAAACCCCAAGAACACGTTAAAAACACAGAAAAACACAGTTTTCATTGTAGTGAGTCTATACAAGAATACAAAAAATGTAATACAACAAAAATGAACAAATAAAAACCTCTGACGCAAAAAGGTAGACAGGAAATCACTGAAACAGCTGCAAAACCATTGAAATCAATCAAACTAGTGACTAGTAACAACACTTTTTCAGCTTTGTCCTTGATCACCTTAACCCGCTACACATCCTCACATTTCTGTTTCCCCGTCTCACCTGTTGAGACCCACCTCTCCCTATTTGGTGTACAAAAACTTATAAATGAACGCAATTTTTTAAACCACATAAAATAGACAATTATGACTAAAACTATGATGAGGAACACATGACATAATCTGACATTAGGCCACTTTAACTAAAATAACATTGTGTTCTGGCTATTGACTTGGACAAAAAACAACAAACAACAACATACAACATCCACTAAAACAAAAAAAAAAAAACATTACAGAAGATTGTATTTAAATGCAGCTCTATTGAGCAGCAAGCTCTAACTTCTAATAGTTTAAGTGTTCAAGGATTTTGTTGTATTTCCAGTTGTCGTTTCTGGATCTTTGATCTTCTTCAGAGTCAACACAAAGTAGAGAAATATGAAGAAACCTGCATGAAAAATAAAGAAAATAAGTAAAGTCAGACTGTGAGCTAAAATGGGTTCATGCAATTTGGAATAAATGTGAATAAACAGTTACTGTTGAGTTGCTATAAAACCAAATTATTCATCTTTTGTCCCATGTTTTTCCCTCAGGTTCATTGTCTTTTAACCAGGGGTCCCCAAACTTTTTCCACTTGACGTTTCCATTCTCTGATCGGGGGCCAGGGTCAGTTTGAAACAGAAAAGTGTGACAGTCGCAGGGGGGCCTAAATATAAATTGAAAGCCACACATAACCAAATATTAATAACCCTATCTGATATCAAATACACCTTTCTGGGTTCTTCACCAAATAAAAGAAAAAAAAGAAAATAATAAGAATCAGCAAACAGATAATAATCTAATTGCTTAATAGCTATTAACTATTAACCATAGCTTTGAGAGTTTGCTCGCATTTGCAAGCTATCATATTTTTCTTTGTGACGGGATTCATAATGTTGGTATAGATTGTCTTTGAATACCTCCACTGTCTATTGGCAGATGATACAACAGCCTTTTCTTTATGTTGAACACCACAGGTTAAGTACCCTTCATTCTGGATAAAAAATTCTCTTCCCTAAACGTTTTGTAATTTTTCCGTTCTGATAGGGGGTCTGTTTCAGTCGCCTGGACAGAGAGCCATTTGGCAGTTCTACGACTGGGACAAAGTGAGGTTGCAGTAGCAACATTTTTAGGTTGGCTGACATTTTAATTTCAAAATTTACCAGTTAAGAACAAAGACAGTGTCTCACCTTGCAGTGAGTTGACAGTAGAGAAGATGTAAAGGAGAGGAGTCGCCTGGCGCCAAAATGTGAAGATGTATAAGACCCAGCCAATGCCAAGCAGAGTGATGAGAGCCAGCAGCATGGCCATGTCCTGCATTATATTCTTTTTCATTTTTCCAACCTGATTATAAAAAAATAATAATAAAGAAAACAATTAAGAACATTTTGTTCAAGTATAGGTGGATCAAACATAAAGTCTATATCTTTAAACAATTCTAAACTTTTTACCTTTAAAGTGTTCAAATTAGTCAGCTGGCATTGTTCCACACATTGTTCTCTTTTGCTTTTTAGGAATCAAATATTATTTACATATTAGACAAATTATAGAAGTTCAACAACTAAAAACTGTGGAAAAAAATGGGCCATATTGTTACTGTCAATTTTTCTAAATCCTCCAGTAGGATCATCAAAGGATTTTTCTTCTTTAATGTTAAATTAAACATTTCCCAACAAACTGCTTCAACCATCAACACTGCTTCCTTGCTACGACTTGCTGCCCCCCGAACTGAGAGCAGCAGAGTACATTTTTAACACATTCTTTTATACTTATTTCAATGTTTTATTGTTTATTGCGCTATCATTATGTTTACTTTTTCATTCTCATTTCTTTTTTCATTTTTATTTCCAGTACTTCCTCAGCTGGAACCTCCCCCTCTGGGTCGGCTGCTGTTCAGCTGCTGCAGCTCTAGATGGGGACCTGCATCCCCGCTTAGCTGTGGTGGGGCTGTCCACAGAGAGGGAGGTTCCAATTATTAGTGTTTCGAACATCTTGCTTTCATGCTCAGCCTATTTCTCATCTCTCATCGACTTTCCCAATCAGTTTGGGGGTGGGATGTGTGAAAGGAGTGGGGGGGCTGTGTGTAGGTACGGTGAGGGGGCCCCTATTTTATTTATTTTATTTTTGTGCTTGTTTATTTTAATTTTCATGCTTGGTTTTGTATTATTTTGTTTTGTTTTAATGTAAAGCACTTTGTGTTGTGCTTTTATATGAAAAGTGCTTTATAAATAAAGTTTGATTGATTGATTGATTGAAATGTTTTTCTTGAAATCAGATCATAAATTTAATGAATCTTCATGTTAGACAGCCATATGGCTCACTTCTTTTCTCTATAAAAACTGAAGATTACAATTGTGTCATGAAACTAAAGTGAACAAAGAACATTGGCACCAATGAAAATACACAGTACATGATAGTAAGAATTTCTGCAGAAGAAGGATAGAGTCACATTGTCTTAATTCTATGACAATTCTTTCTATGTGAATGAAACATCAGTAAAGAGTGAAACTTACCTCTTTATGATGCTGGTTAGTTATTAGATATCTCACAGTCATAGAAAA
>JAUDJI010000064.1:22199-53175 GCA_037389245.1 Oryzias sinensis | reverse complement strand
TGGCGTGTGAGCTACTTTTGAATCGATAATGTCTTGAAGATCTACCTGTAATATATATATAAATATATATATTAATTAAATACTATTAGTAAATGTTTCTTAGTTATGTTTATTAGTTACTTGTTTCTTTGAACATTGTTGTTTATATACTGATGATTAAGAACTGCACAGTAAGATTACACAAAGATACTTTTGTATTAACAGATTAGGCATTTTATTACAAAGACAGAAAGCAGCGACTATCATTTGTCATGCTCTGTTAACCGTGCAATGGAGGGAGCATCATGACATTTCCAAAGCGCTGCTGGCTCCGTACGAAGCTCGTGGCATGTAAAAAACAGCTTCTTTAATGAGCTCGTATTTATCGGGTGAGAACTGCAGAGGCGATAGCAGGAGGAGACACATGGGGGGGGGGGGGGGGCTTCATTAAACACTCCGGTTGTCCGGAGTGGTCTTCTGCCAGGAACTTGACGGGTCGGGCCGAGAGTTTGCGCTCAGTGTTTTTAAACACGCGTCTGCAGTGACGTATGTATCAGAGAATGTCCGATTGGCCAATCTACATGTCAAACAAGTCCCGTACTTCTCAGTGAGGATTTTGATTGGGTGGTGGATTTTTAAGAAGTACTTTTTTATTTATTTTTTATCTTTTCTGGCCCGCGATCTACACTCATGTCCTTGAAGATCGACCGGTCGATCGCGATAGACGTAATGACCACCCCTGATACACGTTTTCGCAAAATATACTTTATTGAAAAAGGTGAAAAATATATTACTCGTTAGATATTTTAGTGGCCCGAGCGGACAAGTGTAAAATAAAGTCTTGTGGTCCGTACTGCTCGAGAGAGCTGGACCGGGCCAGCGGACAAATGGCTATGTCGAGCCCTGCTTAATCCTGTCTGATAAAAGCTAGGAACCGGATATTGATAAATCATGTTAAAAAATGGTTACAGTAGAACAGGGGTGGGATTATATAAGTTCGCTTCCTTCCATTCCCTTTAAAGCAATATTTATTACTATGTCTAATTATCCTAAGTTTAATTAGTTATTGTATGAATGTATAACTGATGATTGTATTGTTTTTGTGTATTATTTCTATTTGATTGCTTGAAATAAACCATTTCAAATCAAATCAAATTGTATTTTTTATTCTTCGTTCCACCCGTCTCTCATCTATGGACGTTTTACTTGTCATTTTTTATGCAGCATCTTTGGCTCATTTTCTCATTTTGATTTGTTGGTTAGGAAACGACGATCCTCGTGTCGTCTCCACCGCATGCTCAGCTGTCTGGTTTTGCTCCACCCTTCCTCCCTAAGTGCCAGCTGGAGTGTGAACGGCCACCCCGCTCTGTGTTCCCCAGAGAGTCCAGCCCTAACCTTCAGGGAACTAACATCAGAATCCTTTGTGAATGTGTCAGCTTTGTTCGCGGCCTCGTCTTTTCATCTAACAGATATTTAGTTGTTCTCTCTCTCTGGTTGGTTTTGGGGTTTATGGCTGGTTTGTGGGGGCTTTGTGGTGGGCTATTTCCAGGGCACCTTTATTTTTTTTACGTTTTCGAGTGGCCACTCTGACATTTTCAAGTTTGATGCAGTTACAGTGGTAGACAAAATTGTTGGTACCCCTCAGAAAGAAAGTCCACGATGCTCACTGAAATGACTTGAAACGTTCAAAAGTAACAATAAATTAAAATGAATTGAAAATGTAATCTTCAAAATCAGCCATTACTTTTGCGTTGTTGATTAACAGAATTATATAAAAAAAACTAATGAAATACGGCTGGACAAAAATGATGTGACCATAACTTAATATTTTGTTGCACAACCTTTTGAGGCAATCACTGCAATGAAACGGTTTCTGTATTTGTCAATGAGCCTTCTGCACCTGTCCACAGGTATTTTGGCCCACTCCTCATGAGCCAAAATGAGAGACGGGTGTCTTCTCCAAATGGCATGTTTCAGCTCCTTCCACAGATGTTCAAGGGGATTTAGGTCTGGGCTCTGAACGCTTTTCTCTTAGCTAAGGGTGCTCCGATTGATCGGTCGCCGATCATAATCGGCCGATTATAGCTTTGGGATGTTTGATCGGCCGTCTCTATAAAGGCCGATCCAGAAAAGCAGATCAGATGACGCAAAACTCGCGAGACGATTTTTTTATGCGCTGCTAAAAATGGCTTCACCGGTCTGGCAATTCTATGTGGTGTGCGAAAAAGATAATACATTAGCAATCTGCAACGTGTGTACCAAGCAAATCCCACGAGGCGGAAAGCACGCAAAACATTTTAACACCACCAACCTCATCAGACACTTGAAGGTTAGTCACGTAAAGGAATATGAGCAGTTTTCAAAGTTAGCTAGCGCAAAGAGAGAGCGAGACAGTTCAGCAACTCAAGCGCCACTCACTCAGCTTTCTACCTGTCAGAGCCAGTTATCGCTCAAAGTGGACAGCCACTTGTTTACTGGCAGAACAATAAAAGCCGCTTTCCCGCTCTCGCACAAGCAGCACGCACCTACCTCTGTGCACAGTGTACAAGTGTTGATAGCGAACGACTTTTTAGCACAGCAGGGAATATTATTGATGAGAAGAGGAACAAGCTGTCAGCCAAAAATGCAGAGATGCTTTATTTATAAAGAAAAATCTGCCATTGATGCTTAAGAAGTAAGCTTTGGGCAATCTAATAATCTCTATCCCCCCTCTCTCTTTTTCTACCTCTCTCTACCTCCCTAAATGCCCACAAAATCTGAATGAGTATCTCAGAAAGCTGTTATAGATATACAGATATGGAAGTTGTTAGTTATTAGAATGTTTTGTTGCTGTGCACTTTACTACCTGTGCTCCTTGAAATGGTCTTTTACAATAACCAATGTCTGACTGACTTAAAACAATATTTTGGCTATAGCCTTTTTTGTTGCAGTTTTAAAAGTAGCCTAAAGCTAAATTTAAAGACTCAGATGTTATGTCTTATCTTATTTTATTTATATATTCTCCAGGAAAGTTGTATTAGTCAAGTCCTAAGTTGTTCCTAATAACCAAACACATGCTGCTAAGTTAATTTGTTGGAAATGTTGCTTCCAAATAAATACACAGTTGTCAATTCATGATGCGTTGTCTTCTCTTAATTGTAATACTTAATGTGCATTGTTGTTAAATATTGTTTAAAAAATTATGCTGCATGATAAATAGAAGGCTTCAAATAGACCCTGTAATCGGTGATCGGTATCGGGTGATACAGCTTCCAGCAATCGGTGATCGGCCCCAAAAATCCTGATCGGAGCACCCCTACTCTTAGCCATTCTTGTTTTTTTTTGGCTGTGTGTTTATGATCGTTGTCCTGTTGGAAGACCCATGACCTGCGACCAAGACCAAGCTTTCTGACACTAGGCAGCACAATTCTATTCAGAATGCCTTGATAATGTTGAGATTTCATTTGACGTTACACAACTTCAATACACCCTGTGCCAGATGCAGCAAAGCAGCCCCAAAACAGAACTGAGCCTCATGTTTCACAGTGTTCTTTTCCTTGTGTGCTTCATTTTGGAGTCTACCAATGTGAGGAAGCTGGTTATTCTAAATAGGACTGTAAATAAGAAAGGTTAGGTTCGTACCCTACAGTTTCCTTGCACACAAAAATGAATTAAAAATGAATCATAGAAAAAACTCATCTTCAGTGGAAGTTTACTCTGTACAAGCAGCACAAATCAGGCTGTACGAAGGGTTACAGACGAAGTGAACAGAATGCATTCAAAGTCTTCACACACGTAAGCCGGGAGATGGGCTTGGTATTAGAGCTGTGACAGTGTTGGACTTTTGATAACCGCGGTGATGGGGCGCGGTGTTGCGGTTAACCGCAGCCCCCCCCCCCCTAAATAAAAGAAAAAAAAACCAAAATCCCCCGGCGGCCGCATCAGAAATAAATACAACGTGGTATTCTTCATTAACAAATAACAGTAACAACTAACTACTACCTATCTAACTAGTGAACTAACTATATAGCCTATATAGGTGTTGTGGATTGACTGTGACTGTGTGGGTCAGCGCTGTGTGTAGGAGGATGCACGTGTTGATTCCTCTGCAGCGGACCGCTCTCTAGCTGCATGTGAGCCTTCACCTGTGCTCTCTGGTACAGATATCTTCTCAGAATATTATATATTGCCCAGTAATGAACAGACTGCAGACACTTTGTCACCTTTCCGGTAGCCATGAAGCCTGACACCCATGAAGAACACGGGGCAGAAGGCTCCACCTTTGTTTATACAGACACGTAACGTTGCACTGCACAAAATAGTTCCCAAACAAAATATGTAGTGATATTCATCTAAATCTAACAGTGCGCGTTCATGTTTGGTGTTACAGAGTGAAGGAGAACAGTAATAAGCTGCCCCTAACACAAAACCCTCCGGCGGGCGGCCGTGTCGCGCACTTAAGAACGCACGCAGCTTATAATGGAAATGAATACAATGGAAATTAATAATTAGAACGCAGTAAATTTGTCGTATTTCCTCGCGAGACGGAAACTTCGGTTTTAGAATGAGGATGTGTGCTTCTAAAAGCACGCGCCTGTGTGTCTGTAAAGGGAGCCGCGTCTCACGTGCAGCACAGAGCGCGCGCCAACAACAGACAGTAGCCGCGTTTACATGGGCAAAAGTAATCGGAATGAATGCCTGATCGGAAAGAAAATGCGTCATGGAAACGCACCGTTCGGAATACTCTGCCCTGGTCAGACTTATTCGGATCAGAATTTCTTTCCAATCGAGATAGGTGGGTTATACCGATCATTTATCCGATCGTGGAGCATGTAAACGGTCATTCCGATCGTGTGTCACTACTGCTCTGGTTTACGTCATGCATAGATGGTGTTTCGCTGAGAGAAAGCTTTGGAGCGCATACGGGACCACCAGCTGCTCTGCGGAGGCCCCGTGAAAAGCGCCGCTCCG
Source organism: Oryzias sinensis (assembly GCA_037389245.1). Classification (NCBI taxonomy): domain Eukaryota; kingdom Metazoa; phylum Chordata; class Actinopteri; order Beloniformes; family Adrianichthyidae; genus Oryzias; species Oryzias sinensis. The sequence goes on along the minus strand of JAUDJI010000064.1, from coordinate 48,246 downwards.
CTCTCGCCCCCCTGGCTCTCCCCTTTCTTACACCCCTCACGAGGGAGATGCATGGAAGGAGCGCTTCGTGGCCCCCGACGCTCACTCGGTCCACTGGCACCGGATGTGAGCAGAGCAGCTGGATTAATAATTTTGTGTCTGATGGGGGGGGGATGCGAGCCGTCCCGCTGCTCTGGGTTAGCGGCTGCAGGACTCAGGAGGAACCGTGTCCGAACAGAGCTCGGGCTGCTAGCTCACAGAGTGATTTGGGGCGGTCTGTGTGAACTTTTCAGAGCAGAAATAAATGTCGCTCAGTCCTTAGAAACTGTTCAAACAATCACGTGGATTTGTTTTTCCAGTTGTGTCCCGACAAAAATAAAGGCTGATATTATACCCATACATTTATGTGCAGCTAAGATGCAGATTGCTGCGTTTCTCGCACGGTACTGGATTTTGTGTCCATCAAGGCTAACGTTGTTAGCCCGTGTTAGCCTGTCCTAAGCCTTCTTCCAGCTCTTTTTCTTCCACAAAAAAGCACTGACCACACGGATTGTGGCAGCGGTTGGTTTACAACAGGATCTAGTTCCTCATCCGGGTGATTTTACACTACTGCGCATGCCCACATTATTCATTCAGACCGAAAGTCTGAGCCATGGGAACGTTTGTTCTAATCAGAAAAAAGGTTTTCTGTGCCCATGTGCAGGGGTGAATTTTAACCCGACCATTGATCCGATCAAGATATTCTGCCCATGTAACCGCGGCTAGTGACGGGCGCGGTGGGAGAGAAGGAGAGAATAGTCTGAAGGAAAGAAGGAAAGTCTGAACACAGGACTAGCAGAAAAAGGAAATTATCAGCAAAGATGAATGTGTTTGTGTTTATTATAGTTCCAATCACGCACGATATGCTGAACTTTAAAAATAAAAATTAAAAAAAGTGTGGTGATGCGGTTATTGTCACAGCCCTACTGGGTATAAGAACCCTGCATTTGCATATTCAGAAGATCATACACTGGACAATGGTGTGAAAATCACGCCCACAGGTTGTTACAGACGAGGTGCTCGGAGGTCGAGATGCTTGAAGCGTCAGATCTCTCTGAGGCTCTCACAGACATTTACCAGAACACAAACACCAGCACACACAAAAATAAAAAAGGGAGGAAGATGGAGGAATGCTATGAGAAAAATGGATTGGTTGTGCTGTTTTCAAAAGGAATATAATTTTGAGATGATAATACATTCATAATGAATTAAGTTTGAACCATTAGTGTAATAAAAAGTAAAAGGGAGTTTCTAACTATTCTTAACAACCAACATAGAGCGGATGTGCCTTACCAAAAAGCTCCAGTTTGGTCTCATCTGTCCAAAGGACATTTTCCCAGAAGCTTTGTGGCTTGTCAACATGCATTTTTGCAAATTCCAGTCTGGCTTTTTTATGATTTCCTTTCAACAGTGGTTCCTCCTTGGTCGTCTCCCATAAAGTCCACTCTGGCTCAAACAAGGACGAGTGGTGCGATCTGACACTGATGTACCTTGATCTAGGAGTTCACCTTTAATGTCTTTGGAGGTTATTCTGGGCTCTTTGGATACAGTTCCAACTATCCGTCTCCTCAATTTGTCATCAATGTTCCTCTTCCATCGTCCAGGGAGGTTGGCTGCTGTCCCGTGGTTCTTACTTAAACTTCTGGATAATATGTGTCACTGTCGTCACAGGAACTTCAAGCTGCTTAGAGATGGTTTTATAGCCTTTACCTTTACCGTGTTTGTCTATAATTTTGTTTCTAATGTCCTGTGTAACCTCTTTGCATCAGACTAGCCATCAGACTAACTGTGAACACCTGGCCCCGCCCTTATTATGAGAGGCCCGGTGTGTATATAAGTTCCTGGTCAGCTGGTGCACTTCCTGCTTGCTGCTTGCTGCTTGCTACTTCCTGCTTCCTGCTTCCAGTTGGCTGCTTCTTGCTCTCAGCTGTTGCTGCTGCTGTGGCCACACCAGGACGCCTAAAACATTTTCTTAATACGAACATAATTGGACACCTCAGCATTTGCCTTTGGACACTAACTAACCCCAAAGAGACCTGCTCATTGGTGAGTTTTTGCGGTCGCGACACCGAAAACAGAAAAAAGCTTTATCATAGTCACAGAGCTAAGCTAATGCTGCCTCACCTTTGAGACTTTGTTTTATTTAATGGTTCTTGTTTGGTTGTTTTAATTTGTCGGCTGAATTCAAGCCGAAGCAATTTTGTTAAGTCGCTTTCCTTCTTTTGTGTTAATTGAACACTTTGAACTGTTTTAGTTACTTCTATTTCCATGATGCCAAAATTGCCACTGTCTTTGAATTAGATAATGGAATGAAAAACCATGTTGCGCAACATTTGAAATTTGAAAGTTTAATTTGTTTAAAATTATTCTACTTTGATAATAAAATTAATTTGTAACTTCAGAGTACATTTTTGATTTAAAACTTTTATCCACTTACCTTGAACCTTGATATGGAATTGTTTGACTTGTGTACACACTTTGAATTCTATTTGAAACAGCTATGTGATTTTTGAAAAGAATATTGTTTCTCTTGTTTTTAACTTTCTACAATGATTATTAATCTGATCTATTTCAGTGTACCCAGTGAAATGACTGTGGTTTGTTTTTGTTCAATTCTTGATTGTTTTTTTCTGACCCTTTCTAGGTCAGGTTTTTGTTATGTATGCTTTGATCTACAACTTGATGGCGAGCTACCCAAATCTGAGATCCTGATACTTCCACCCTCAATAACAACTCCTCAGCTGCAGCAAACCTAAACTACATCATCACCAATAGACTTTTGGAAACCATTTAATAGGACTCAGACCCATATCCAAGTTCCTTTTGTTTTTCTGTATTTAAATGTTTTATATTCTGTAATACAATCGATTGCATTTTACTTTCATTGCTGTCTTGTTTTCATTTACATACCTTGGGCTCCCTGAGACAAATTCTGATTAATGCGTCTAGTCCCATAATCTGAGAAGCGTTACACCTGGGATAATTCTCTCCTTGGCTTTCTGTTGTCCATGTTCAGTGTGGTAGACACCTTTTCACCAAACAGCAACGTGACTATTTGTCTCCCTTTAAATCAGCTGACTGACTATGGGTTTGAAAACAGCTGTGATGTCAATGAAAGGACATACCTAAGTTCATCATGACCCCATGGGTAATTCTGTGTCTTTTATGGAGGTACCATTAGGGCTGTGACGATAACCGCATCACCGCCCACTTTTTTATTTTTTAGGTTTTGCATATGGGGCGTGATTGGAACTATAACAAACAGATTAAAAACATTCATCTTTGCTGATTTCCTTTTTCTGCTAGTCCTGTGTTCAGACGTTCCTTCTTTCTTTCAGACTGTTGTCTCCTTCTCTCTCCCACCACGCCTGTCACTGTCTCTCGTCGGCACGCGCTCTCACTGCCTCTGTTGCACGTGACTCCTTTTACTCACACACACACACCCACACACACACAGGCGCAGGCTTTCAGAAACACACATCCTCATTCTAAAACAGAAGTTTCCGTCTCGCGAGGAAATACGACAACTTTACTGCGTTCTAATTATTCATTTCCATTGTATTCATTTCCATTACAAGCTGCATGTGTTCTTGAGTGCGCGACACGGACACCGGAGGATTTTGTGTCGCCTGGTGCCACTGCTGTACGGAAAGGCGTTGGAGGCCTACATGGCAATTGACGAACAGCAAGCCCACATCTACAAAGACCTGAAACACGCACTCCTGGTGAAATTTGACATCTCGCCAGAGACTTATCGCCAGCAGTTCCGGTCCGTTGTGGTGCCATCTGGGGAGAATCCAACTCAGACGTACCACCGACTGAAGGGCCTCTACCGTTGCACGAAGGACCAGATCGGAGTGATTGTCATCCGGGAGCACCTGCTGCGTGTGCTTCCAGCTGACATGAGGACGTGGGTAAAGGAGCACGAACCAGAGGATGGGCTCACTGCTGCCCGGCTTGCGCTGCAGTATGTTAATGCTCGACGAGGGGCATCTACAAGGCTGTCGGGTGGGGATCAGCGTCACCCCATTCAAACTGCTCCATCGAGACCTGCAAGGAGAGACTTCAATCAGCCAACGCAAGGTACTAGGGACGATACCATCGTCCATCGTGATGGGTGACTGGCATCACGATGGTGTCTCCCCATCGTGCCCCCGCCACGCTGCGAGTCGACACCATAAGACGCGGTTACATGTGCGAAATATTGATAAGGATTATTGGTCGGGACACGACTGGAAACACGAATCCACGTGATTGTTTGAACGGTTTCTAAGGACTGTGCGGCCTTTCTGCTTCGGAGCTTACACACTGCAGCGGCCTGTGATTTCACTCGATCGCTGCAATTTTTCTCGGCGGTGGAGGATCCATTCTCTACTGTTCGTCATGAAACTAGTCAGGTTTTTGATGAAGCTCAGTCATGAGACTGTTACCATTGAACTGAAGAATGGCACCCAGGTCCATGGCACTATCACAGGTGTTGATGTAAGCATGAACACACACTTAAAGGCAGTGAAAATGACCCTAAAGAACAGGGAACCCACTCAGCTGGAGTCCCTGAGTATCCAAGGCAACAACATTCGCTACTTCATCCTGCCAGACAGTCTTCCACTGGACACCTTGCTGGTCGACATTGAACCAAAGATCAAGTCCAAGAAGAGAGAAGCAGTTGCTGGTCGAGGACGAGGCAGAGGACGGGGCCGTGGCAGAGGAAGAGGACGAGGGCGAGGTGGACCACGGAGATGATTTCAGAGCCCCAACTGTTTGTACAGCTTTTAATTGTACTGTGCGGTGGACGCAAAGTGAATCTAAGTGTAAGTTTAGGGTTGTTTTTCTTTTTTTATACTCGTGGGTTGTTTAAGACCACGAGGGTGTTTTGGATGCTGTTGATTCATAATTTGTACTATCTTGAATAAAATGTCTGAGCAGCATTTAAAAAATAAATAAATAAATAAATAAATAAAAAAACACACTGCGTTAGCTAGCGCTCCGAGCTCTGCCCTGGCACACACTTTTACCAGGAGACCCGCTTCTCCTAAATTCGGGTTGCTTGTTCAGGTAGAGCTGCGGGACGGATCACAGTCCCATGTCTCCCACACGTAACAAAGCATCCTTACTTACCCTAAAACACAAAACTGTAAGTCCGTCTGCTCTGCTAGAGACACGGTTGCTCGCTCCACCGGTCTAATCAAACGCAGGACCGGACCACTTCTTTTCTATTATTTTTATTTTTTATAAGGATCAGGGCCTGTTCACACAGACAAAGACAAATCTGTGACTGTGAATGGACAGCAGGTTACTGTTATGCTGGACACTGGTAGTTTTGTTTCTTTGGTCAAACTGAGTTTAATCCCTTTTGGTGGACTTGATTATGGCAGGCAAACAAATGTTGTGTGTGTACATGGTGACAAACATTTTTACACAAAAGCAGATATAACTGTGACCATAAATGAACAATCATGTCTTTTGACTGCTGGGGTGGTAGAGAACCTGCCTTGTTGATTTGATTTTGGGGTGTGATTTACCTATGTTGAGGGACTTATTAAATGAGGCTACTGAAACAGCTAAAGCTAAGCTGAGCTAGCTGTTAGTGTGTTTACTAAGGCTTGGGCTAAAGCTGCTATGCAAAGTCTGCCACACATGGATGACAGTTTCTTTGATGGGAGCAAAGAAATGCCAAAAAAAAAGTCCAGAGACGGTTTGAAAAAAAATTAAGTTGCCGGATCCTGAGATCCAACCACAGCAGAAACATTTGAAATACCAGCTGACATTCTAGCTTTACAAAATGAAGACCAAACTTTAAAACCTTTGTTCGCCAAAGTGACGACGGAAAGTGACAAATGTTTGGGAAATGTGCCGTTTATTGTTGTTGATGATGTTCTGTGTGCAGGTGAAGGTGAACACCTATGGTTAGTTGTTCCAACCACCTCAGGCATCATGCTCTTAGCACACACGCTCACATGGGCGGGTCACCTGGGTCATCACAAAACATATCTTCGTGTTAGTTCACGTTTTTTCTATGTACACTGATATTCAGACGTACTGTGCAACATGTCCTACTTGCCAGAAAACTGCCATCACACATAAGTCAGACAGAGCATTACTGATCATCATTTCTACACCGTTCAGGAGAATAGCCATGGACATTGTTGGACCTTTAGCTAAGAACAGTAGTGGTCACGAGTAGGGGTGGGTACCGTGCCGCAGTATTGAGGGAGCCCCGGGGCAACATTCTTCAAGACTGCAGTATCGTTAAGATCTGACCTCGACGGTTCTGCTATCGGTACAGGAGAAGTCGCTTTTTTGTGTCCCACAAGATATAAACCTTATCTGCCATATTTAACTCGCCAAGTCAGTCAACACACAGGAACGCTACCAAAGTTATAGGATGGCAGAAAGAGCTAACGGTCCAAAATGCGGCGGCTCTCTGTGTTTTTGTAAAATAACTACCACGTCCTCAGAGTGTCGTGGTGCCTTTAACACCGTCAGGTGGTACCGAGCAGGTAGAAGGAAGAATGCAGCATAAGCACACGGAGGGGGCGTGTCTGCATCTGTGAACGCCACCCATTTCCGCGTAAAATGAATTAGATTTGCATCAGGGCGCCCCCACTATCCTGTCACCTTGCTGCTACAATGACCATACGATGCGGGAGAGAGGCGGGGCTTAGACTCATCCGCTTATGATTCCAGACCCGCAACAAACTAACAGCTGCTGCTTCCTATTAAAACATAGTTGTTGTGAAGAATAGTTAGAAACTGCCTTTAACTTTTATTACACTAATGGTTTAAACTTAATTCACTGAGCATGTATTTTCATCTCAAAATTATATTACATTTGAAGAAAGCACAGCCAAACTATTGTTCTAACAGTTTCTTTTCATACTCCCTCTTTTCTGTGCATGTGTTTTCTGCTGAGCAGGCCTCAGACTTATCTTCACTTTAGCCTTGGAGCTTCTCTCCAGCAGTAACCTGTGGGCGTGATTTTCACACGAGGTCCATCGGACGATCTTCTGAATATGCAAATGCAGGGTTTTTATACCAAGCCCATCCCTGAGCTCGTTGGTTCGGACTTTGAATGCACCATGTTCATCTGTCTGTCCCCTTCGTGTTTGTGCGAAGTAAAACCTCCACAAAAGCTAAATTTTGCCTCTGAGTCATTATTCATTATTTCTGTGTGCAAGAAACTGACGGGGTTACGAACTAATACAATACAGTCCTTTCTAGAAAATCCAGTTTCTTCACAGTTGTCATCCATAAAATTAATATAATGTATTGGGTTTACTGGATTTAAAGACAATAAAGACAAAGGAGTCTGCATGAAAGTGAATTTGTTTCCATCATATCACTCATCTTAACTCTGTGTGTTTGACAGACAGAAAAGTCTATTCAATGTTGTGGAAAATGGACAAAAGATCAAAGGAAACATCACTCTCATAAAGAATACAGATAATTAAATAAATATCATGACAGCATTTTTAATCAATACAAGTATGGCCAAATTAACTATCACTATATATAGGCAAAAACCTTTTTTCTAACACCCCTAGTGTAGCGGCTCCCTGTGCTTTCATCTCAGTGGGAAACTGATCCAAATGGCTCTTGGAGAGGTTCAGGTTGCCGACTCTGGTCTAGCACATCAACGTGCATTCCATGTTTTTATTGGAACACTGTCATGTATATAGTAAAATGTTTTGTGAAAAAACAATGCTGTTGCATAATGAGGAAATAAAACCGTTTATGCTCTTAATTTGTTATTTATTTGTTTATTTTTCATCCTCACAAAGTATCGATAAGAGTACCGTTAAAATGCCGGATCGATAAGCAGTATCAATAAAAGTAGTAGTACCGTTAAAACTTTAACGATACCCATCCCTAGTCACGAGTACATCCTGGTGGTTTGTGATTCTGCTACACGGTTCCTAGAAGCTTTTCCCTGCACACCATTACAGCTCCTGCAGTCCTGAGAGTGTTAATTCAGTTTTTCTCCAGGGTAGGAATACCTGATGAAATTCTGACAGACCAGCGAACTAACTTCACCTCCCGGTTGATGAAACTTTTCCAAGAGCAGCTTGGCATCACTGCCATCAAGGCGGCTGTATGTGAGAACTGTTGGCACCTCGTGGGTTCATCCATTTTGGGCATCAGCAGCATGACTTTTTGGATTATCAGTCTCCCTTCACTTGTTTTCTGATAGTCAATCCTCTCCCGTCATAATTCCGCTGAGACTTTCAGGGCTGCTCACTTCTCACGATTTGCGCAGCTGCGCTGTGTCCTGTGCATCTGTTCCTCATCCAGTAATTATGAAAAAGAAAATTTCTACATGTTCTGCTGCAGCTACGCATATATCTGCGTTACCTTTTGTTGAGGTGAACAGGGGTTCCATATGATTTTCTTTGATCTTTTCATTATGCATTACAGGGGTTCTATTATATTGTCTATGTTTTTGTTATTATGCATTTAATGGATTCTATATATGCATGTATATTGTACTGCAGAAATATGCTTGGTTCCTGCCCTCAGTAACAGATAATGTGCCGAGGTCACCAGTAGGCCTGTTTGTGACTTTTGGTCTCTGTTTTCTTTCTGTACCGGAGTGTTTATGGAGCCACGACACCTGCAATGCAGACTAGACAAAAACACACCATTCTAATGACGTATTTTGCATGCTTTTTTCTTCGCTGACTGAATAATAAAAAAAGCCTTTTTGCCTTGAGGCCAGAGAGAGCGGACAGCCACAGAGCCTAACAGGTCGTGTTTTTCCACCTCTCCCCTTTTGCAAAAGGTTTGAAAATTCATGCAGACTCTTGTGTGTCTTTTCATTTCCCAACTGCACATTTCATTTTGGACGTCCTGAACCACCCGAATCTGCGAAGGCCGGACGGGAGGCCAACAATTTGGAGGCACGGACGGGGTGGTTGAGGACGGTTTTTCCTGAGGAATTTGGCCTGGATGAAGGGTTTCTCACGAGTGGACTGACGACACGGGTGCACCCTACGAAGGTAAGCAGAAACCTGTTAATGAAATTCTGCATTGGGCGTAGCCAAATCAAGTGTCTGATGTCCACAAAGTGAGTAACTCAGTAAAATGTAGAATTGTGCATTTGGGAAAATTAGAGTATTTAAGAAAAGTGAAAATAAAGTTTACAGAATAAAAGAAATAAAGGAAAAAGTGATTAAGTGTCCTAGAGTGTGGTAACTCCGACAGTTCTCTGACGGGAGGCTGGTTAACTGGGTTCGAACGATTCCCGGGGAGGTTAGGACCCCCGAATTCAGTCCTTGAGCTTGGTACCTCCGACAGACCTCCGACGGGAGGCTGGTAGCTGGGTTTGTTGTCCCGGGAAGTTGAGGACCCCCGAAGTACAGAATTGGACAGTCTCAAGATACTAAAGATTGGTGAGAGACCAAAATCGCCAGTAGGACTGAGCGAAAAAAACAAATTGGACAGTCCCAAGATACTAAAGATTGGTGAGGGACCAAAATCGCGCAGTAGGACTGAGCGACAAAAATACCATGGTGTTGTAAATAAACGCGTATAGGCTAGTATATGTTCTGCAGTGTTGTTTGTTCTGCTATGTGGTTTGGGTGTGAATGGAGTGCACGGCTGCGTATGTGAGTGTGGAAGCCAAGTCTGTGCTCTGAAGCAGCAGCTCTGCTGGAAACCTGACGGTGTCAACACAAGGCAGGGGTCTGGAGTAGGAGGACAAACCTCTGGATTAGGATGTAATATTAATAAACACGGGCGTATTGTAGTTTAATAATAGAAAAAAAATCTTGTATTTTATTTGCATTTAAGATATAGTATTAATAAACACGGAAACACCAAAAGTTGAATAGTAAGCCCTCAAATTGGCTTTTTACACTTCGCAGTATAACAATGGTAGATAAGATGAGAAGAATATGGAGGAAAATTTGACAGGGAAACTCATGATGATGGTTGGGGCCCGGATGGGCCAGAGAGGAGCGTGAAGGTGCAGTTTTTAGGGGGATTAAAATTGGTGGTCTCAGCTGGCGGGGTGGTGGCAAAGTGCAGAACATATGATGAGGTGTTCTATTACTGGTCTTTAGAAATTCCGTTTGGACTTCCAGAGCATTCCAGAAAATCTGTTAGATAAAACCTCAATCAGGGTCATGTAACATGAAAGTAGAGTAAAAAATAAAAAGAAAGAAACAGACAGAGAGGAAATTCTGCTGGGAAAGGAGGAGCAGCTGATGTCTAAACCAACTGTGACAACATTTATTCTAAATTGTTAGAAGAAAAAAAACTCTCCTCTGTAGCCTGATGTTGTTGAGATTAGAATAGGAATATTTTTTAATATTATTTTGTAAGGGAGCGGAGGATTGAGGTTTTGCACAGAGAGGTAGGTGCAGCTGCACGTTCCCGCGTGGGTCTGCTGGTGGATCGGGCGCGTGGACGAAGTCCGGGTGTGTGTGTGTAAAAAAAACAAACAAAAGAAAACAGAAAAAGAGGATAGGACATGAAAGTTAATACTAGTCACACACTAACAGACTCATTTCATTAAAAGGGTTTATTTTGTTTAAGGGTTATACCTAAGTGTTGTGTTTTGTTTTTTGTGCTTTTGGGTAAAGGTTTTGATTGTGTTAAAAGTTATGGAATGTATAATTCTTTGCTTTGTCTGTGTTTTAAAAAAAACATTTGTAGTTGTGTGTGTGAATTGTGTTTGTTTAATTGGAGTTGTGTTGGTGACATGGCTGAAGGAAGATGAAGAGAAGCAGGGGCTCCGGGGACAGCAGGAGGTCAGAGGTCATTGGGGAACCAGCATATGCAGAGGCAAAAGAAACGCAGCAAGGAGGATCTGATGACATCTGACAGGACAGAGTAGTGAAGAAAGACAACGTCTTCCCTCTGGGGGGGTCAGAACAAACAGGAAGATGAGATGAACTATGATGGACATACAGCACACACATACATACTAAAATATAAATAAAATAAAAAACACAACACAACTATTTTGGATGAACGGAAAGTTGCAGTATTAGGGGCTCCTAAATCTTTAATTATACAACAGGTGATGTAATTTCTGTAGATGGATATTTGTAAGGAAATGTTTTTTGGAATCACACTGCATAGAAATGCTGTTAGTTCACGCGCAGCTTCTCCAGACACACAAATAGTTAGAATACGACTGAAAATAAATAGATAAAATACAATAGAGGTTTGGACAGACAATGCTTACATTCATTCTGTCCACTGACGGGGCTTTCGAAAATTATAATCAGAGATACTGTTTGGACCCACATCCAAGAGATTCAGCCTCTCATCACAGCTGCAGGTCTGCAGCCTTGAGTTTCCCAGGGAGATGCAGTCAGAGCGCAAATGGTGTACAGGAGTGTCTGTGCATGCTGGTGTCATTCAATGAAAACAGAGGATATGGTGTCTGCACAGTGTTAACTAAACAACTACTGTTTCTTCGGACTACGATTGGGTATAATAATATGATTTAAACCCTCAAACTAACAATGCCAAACTATAACAAATGCATGCACCTGAAAGCGAGAAACAATTATGGATTAAACGTTTAATGTCAAAAGAAAGACAATAAATTGGAAGAAGTCAATAAACAGTTAATTGAGTTGCAGCTGGCAGAGGCTAGGCAGAAAGCACATAACTAAATACATAAATAAAAAAATAAAACTAAATATATAAATAAAATTTCTTAGGCTTACAACTGAAGCTCAGTAGTCTCATTTGTCTGGTACATTTCCGCCAGGTCTTGCCTGGTTTCCTTTTACAACCTATAACTCATCTATGAACAGTTTGGGTGGTGACGGCTGTCAATCCGGCCCTCGCCCCACAGGATTTAGGGGACAATGACCGGGAGAGGTGGGGTGAGAGGCGGAGGTTTCTGGGGCGGTACACTCAGGGAACTGATTGATGCTGGATTGTGCTATTACTGCGAGGAACCTTGCTATTGGACTAGAGGCTGTCCATACGAACTTTGGCAGCCTTATGGATGGCATGGGTCCAGAGGTGGACCACCTAGGGGCGGAACCCCAAGAGGGCATGGACATGTTGGGTTCAAACAACCTGCAACATCATAACAATTCAAAAAGGAAAGAAAGACCAACGGACAAAGGTACCTTTACGAGGAGAGCAGACAGAGATCTACCCAGTAAACAATCTCTCTCCACTCTGGCGCAAATTCTGCTGCCCCCTCTTTTAATAAGTTGATTTGGGTTGTCTCTAAGTTACACATGCGCTGAGCTCTAAGGAGGGGAAACAGATAAAAACACAGCTGCAGCGCTATCAGAAAGCATTTATTACAACATGTCCATCCTTCCACAGTCTTCCCAAATCATCTCTGGACCTGCAAAGCCGTTTCTCACAGATAAACTAACACAGACCGTCCTTCGATTCATTTTAGACATAGCTAACACAGGTTCTCAGGAGAATGCTGAAAAGACGCAAAGATAAACATTTTCTCCCAAGGGTGTCACCTCCACCTTCCTGTGAAACAGATTTGGACACACACAGACACTTCTGCAAACATGATTATATCACCTATACATATAGCAAGGTGATGCATAAAATAAGCAAATATGAGATAACCTATATACATTATTCCAACAGGACATGGGCCTGTTCACCAAATGCCTGCAATACACTGGCATCCCAGGAGGCATGGAACCTCTGGGATCCTCAAGAACAATGAGACACGGACTCTGCCATACACCAAGTCCTTGAACACTAAAGTCAGGAAACAGACTGAACCACCACTTTGTGCATCCGCTGACAGTGCCAGTCAATTTTTGGGTTGTGACCTGCTGGTGAAGCTGGGAGCCACCACTCTGTGCAGCCTGGATGGGTTACAGGTCACTCTACCAGATGGAACTATACTTCACTGCCGAGCGGATGAACTCACTCTTGAGGCGCAGTACCTTGTTTGTCCAACAGAGGAGCAACTGGCAGACTTGTAGTGGGGATTGCTCGATCCAGAAACCACAGTACATGAAGGTATTCTGTCACCTTTTCTGGTGTGGAAACCTTGGATCTCCAGCCTTGAGCCCTACACCTCCCCGCCTGACCCCCTCACATTATTTTTTTTAAAGATAGAAATGAGAAAACCTGATACCATAGTCCAACAGAAGGACAGTAATAGCAGATCGCTATACTAAATATTTATGTAGCCTCTGAGGGGTTGGTAGCAGACGCTCTGCTCACACCCTCTCACAAGGCGTAGTTTCTGACAGAGTACCCCACGTTTCCTTTACATTGCATCCCAAACATAAAACTAAAGAATTAGGCGGAGTGTTAAAACACGCCTCCGCCCAAATGGATTAGACTCCCAATCGGGTGTCCCAAGACTGGTTTTCTCCCATAGCAGAAATTTATGGCATCGTGGTTGCGGAGAGGACAAAGCAATCCTAGAACACGCTCAGGGACTTTGCCATCATGGTCATGAGCGGACTCACCATCCCTCGGCGAAGGCCTTAATTGACTGAAAGCCACGTCATCTGTGGGCTCAGGGCACCACAGATGATGGGTCGGTAAATTGCCCACCAATTTGCATGCCGTATATAACATTTTGAGCGCTTTAACCGTTTTGGATCCTAATCCATACGTAGCCCCGCCCAAACTGACCACTCGCACTGCTGGGTTACATACATTGACCTCACTAATGCTTTTTCCCGGTCTGCCTCTACACCCTGAGTGTAGACATATTCTCATTTACGTGTGACACCCAGTAGATGCGTTACACGCGTTTTCAACAGGGGTTTGTACTCTAGGTGTACGAACCCCAGAGTTTTCAATTAGGAATTTTCAATCAGGTATTGGAGGAGATGCTTCTGACTGTCCCCTGCCAGGCAACGTCACTCACATCCAGTATGTGGATGAAATTTTGGTAACAGCTCAAACAGTGAATGCATGTTTAAACGCCACAGGCGTAATTCTTACCCGTATAGCAGCCACTGGATCTAAGGTTCGCAAGAATTGTAGGTGTGCTGCAGACAAGTAGATTTCTTAGAACATTATTTCCCAGTCCCACAGATCAGCTGTGCGTCTCATCCTAAGCATATGAAGGTCGACGATGTTGTCATTTTTAGGTCTGACTGGATGCAGCAGACATTACGTTCCCAATTAAACAGGATTGACCCATCCACTCCATGACATGGTCAGACAGCAAAATAGGAAGAACCTTAAGTCAGACCTTCACTGGGCTGCAGAGGCTGAAGCTACTTTTATAAAACTAAAATGCCCTGGCTGGGGCCTCTGAGCTGACCACACCAGATTATCATAGACCATTTTTCCTTGATGTTTCTGGAACAGAAGATCTTGCAAAAAGTGTTCTGTTCCAGAGAAAAGGGGGAGGAGAAGTAATACTTATGTACCAAAGTGTTATGTTAGAAAACATGGATAAGAGACATCACAACTGTATCAAACATACATTTGGAGTAACCAAACCTCGCTAGCACATAGTCACGGGACACCCATTACAAATACTGACCACACATGGAGGAGTGGCTTACGTAAACTTTCAGGAATTCACGCTCTCTCTGACCAACATTTTAGAAGCACCCAATATTACATTCACACACAAAGGGATCACCATCACAGACCAAATGACCACAGGAACACCACGTGTGTGCTGAACAGGTGAAAAAATACAGGAAAAGATCAGGTCAGATGTGCGGTCCACAGGGAGCAAAGAGTTGCATACAGATGGTTGTTGTTTCAGGCATGGCAAGGATGCATTGAGATCAGAATGTGCAGTATTGGGAGATCAGAATGATCAGAATGTGGTCAGAAAGGCAGAAAGACTAACAGGTCCCCGATCAGCTCAGAAAGCAGAAGTTGCCGAGCAGGATTACCTGAAGCAGAAGGAGCAGAGCTTTTCAGAAACAGAGTGGGAGCCAGAGCCATGCTTCGATGAGGTGGTAAGTTACAAAAGGTGGGCGTCACCAGGAAAACCAGGGAGGTATTCAGTGGAACCAGCGACAGGGCGAGAGATCATAATTGATTTTATAGGCATGGTGACCTCCATAAGAGGTTACAGTTTTGTGTGGGTGTGCTTGGACGCATTTACAGGGTGGTCAGAGGCGTGGCCCACCAAGAAGGGAGACAGCAAATCAGTTTAAAATCAATTATAAAATAGTAAATCAGTAATAAAATGTCTATTAACCACTACATTCAACGCCATGATTTTCCCATAAAAGTCAGGTCTGACAATGGAATCCATTTCAGAAACCAGGACCTGCAGAAGGTTGTTAGGCCTGAAACATTCACTTGAAACGGTATAACGCCCACTGTCACAAGGAAAGGTGGTGAGAATAAATCAAATATTCAAATTAAATTGGGCAAGATCTGTGCACAGACCAAATTAAAAGGAAATGGCGCACTAACATATACTCTGATGTCAATCAAATGCTCAGTTATTCAGAGAGTGAGTTTGAACCACATGCGTAGCAGACAGAACTTTTTCAGGGCCACAGTCACAGTTTCCATGCTCAGGGAACCTCAAATAACACAATGTATCACCCTGTTAATTAAAATGCTCTCCATAGTTTTGTATCAGTTTTCTCCAAACAGGCGGCGAAGAGACCAGAAGGTGTAACCACTGAGACTGACGCAGGTCCCAACTAGGTGCTGATGAGGGTCATCAAACTGAGATGGTTGGGGGCACGTTGGACGGGCCCTTCCATGTTGCGGAGAGAACGTCGCATGCAGTGAGGGTCCAAGGAAAGGTGACACCTGGTTTCATTGGAGCCAGTGCACGGCAGCAGAGGTAACACAGCACCCTTTGACAGGGGTCCAGCAGGACCTCCAGGCAGCAGCTGATCCAGCGGTTTCCCACAGAGGCTCAACCCACACAGGGGCAGAAAATCCCCGGGTAACTAGCCACAGGAGTCATGTCTCCTAAAGTCCCCCAACTCAAGAATAGGGCTGGAGCCGCTCTAGTGGTGGGACTAAAGAGAGGGGAGCAGCTCAGGTGGTTGAGTTTCCCTCCCACCTTTTGCCACGAAATCAAGGTCGAGTTCAGAAGAGGAAAGGATCCAGGTCGTGGAGTTTCGCTCCCACCTGACAGTGGTCGAGTTTCCCTCCCACTCAATTGAATCTTGCGTTCGTAACCATCAATTAGAACTGATCAACATTCGTTTTTGCGTTCGTAACCATCGATTCGAACTGACTGGTCCTCTTCTCTTAACAGGAACTGTTTGGAGTGTTTTGATTGTATGTAACTGTACAGGAGTGTTGTTTATATTGTGATCTGTGCATGTTTTGATTTTCTTTTGAGAACCCGGGGTCACGTTGAATTTGTGCTTGTGGTTTCTGAGGGTCGTGTAGACAGGCACAGCAAAGGGTGACACATCTTCACAATAAGTCTGGCTCGTCAGACATGTCAACCACTTTCCAACTTCCTCTACCCCCAGGTTGTCCTGATATACGTCATCTTTCTTGTCTTCTTGATCCACAGCATCTCCATCCTCTCTAGGTGGCTTCTCCAACTCCTCGACACATCATGTCTGTTCTGGTTTCTCTTCCACAGGTCCTTTTTGTTGCGGATTCTGGGGAACCGGTTTCCTGGAAGGATCTTCTTTTCCCTTCCCCTTCTTTGTTTCCTTTTCCTTATTTTTCTCATCTCTGATGGAACCAGCTGACCCAAGCAGCTGCATCGTCAGGTCTCTGTCTTCTTCATCATGATCTATCTTTTTTCAGGAATTTATGAGATAATTGAGTTGTGCCCTTCAGGTGCGATGACTCTCCTCTTGGACCCCCACAGGTGGTACTTTTCTTTGTTTGGGTGATTTCAGCATTTGTGTGGTCATACATTTTGTGGTGTTTTTGTGAAATGCCTTTTAAGGGCTGTGTTGGGTTGGGCCATGTGTGATTATATCTGTTGGGATTTCATGATTGTTTTGGATCTCTTAGGAGATCCAAACAGGGGTATTGTTGAGGTAAACAGGGGTTCCATATGATTTTCTATGATCTTTTCATTATGCATTACAGGGGTTCTATTATATTGTCTATGTTTTTGTTATAATGCATTTAATGGATTCTATATATGCATGTATATTGTATTACAGAAATATGCTTGATTCCTGCCTTCAGTAACAGATAATAGGTACCAAGGTCACCAGTAGGCCTGTTTGTGACTTTAGTCTCTGTTTTCTTTTTGTACTGGAGTGTTTATGGAGCCACGACACCTGCAATGCAGACTAGACAAAAACACACCATTCTAATGACGTATTTTGCATGCTTTTTTCTTCGCTGACTGAATAATAAAAAAAGCCTTTTTCCCTTGAGGCCAGAGAGAGCGGACAGCCACAGAGCCTAACAGGTCGTGTTTTTCCACCTCTCCCCTTTTGCAAAAGGTTTGAAAATTCATGCAGACTCTTGTGTGTCTTTTCATTTCCCAACTGCACATTTCATTTTGGACGTCCTGAACCACCCGAATCTGCGAAGGCCGGACAGGAGGCCAACACTGGGTAGTTGTGGGGGGAGTGGGCCCTGGATCAAATCTATTGAAAAATGAATTGAGCTCGTTAGCCCACTCTTGATCACCCTGATTGCACCTATTGTCTTTATTGAGTCCGGAGATGGTTTTCAGGCCTCTCCAGACCTCTTTCACATTCTTTTGTTGTAGTTGATTCTCCACCTTCTCTCTGCAGTTCTCCTTGCCTTCCTTAATCTTCACTTTAAGTTCCTGTTGCACCCTCCTCAGTTCTTCTTTGTCCCCTGACCTAAAAGCCCTCTTTTTTTGGTTTAACAGGGTCTTCAGCTCAGGGGTCACCCATGGCTTATTGTTGGGGAAGCACTGCACCGTCCTGGTGGGCACAGCGTTCTCCACACAGAAGTTTATGTAGTCTGTAATGCAGTGTGTCAGACTGTCGATGTCCTCGTGCGATCCACACAGCACCTCCCAGTCTGTAGTCTCAAAACAGTCCCTCAGCTCCTCACTGGCCTCTTCTATCCATCTTCTCACAGATCTTGTAGTTGGAGGTTGTTGTTTCACCACAGGTTTATAGATAGGCAAAATGTGTACCAGGTTGTGATCTGAGCAACCTAGTGGGGGGAGGGGGAACAGCTGTAGGCATCCTTCACATTTGCATACAGTAGGTCCAGTGTCTTGTTGTTTCTGGTGTGGCACGTAACATACTGGGTGAAGCTTGGGAGAGTGGAGGAAAGTGAAGCGTGATTAAAGTCTCCAGATATAAGAAAAAAAAGAATGGGGGTGTGCTGTCTGCAGCTGAAACACCACAGTGTGAAGAAACTCACAGGCCACCTCTGCGTTAGCAGATGGGGGGATGTACGCAGTTATCGCGATAACATGCGAGAACTCCCGCGGCAGGTAATATGGCCGAAGTCCAACAGCCAGCAGCTCAATGTCCCGCGTACAGAGTCTCTCTGGCTGGCTTTACACTGCAAGGTTCAAGTGACCCAATTCCGATTTTTTCCTCTCACGTGGCACAGATCGGATATGATCGGTGAATGTGTAAGCAGGACAAAAGCGCATGGATTCCGTTTTTCTCAGATCGGATACAGGCCTCTCTCATATGTGGAAATAAATCGGAAACAAATCGGATACGTGCATTTGGGTGTGCCATGTAAGCAGACAAATCGGATATTCCCCAGTAAATGCGAGTCGTACGTCAGTGACGGCAACTCAGGAGACCACCAACTGAGATCACATGACTCATTAAGGTGCTTTTTGTGCTGATTTTGCTGTCAGCGTGTTACCTTTCAGCCTCAGGCTTCAGACCGTAGTTGGAAACCGCTGTTATGTCCGGTCCGGACGCAAACGGTAACTAATGAAGCGGGACACCGTTGCTATGGAACAGGCTAGAAGCCGTTTATTTCTTTGGGGGCGCGTATGATGGGGACCGTGTGTGTGTGTGAGCGCGCGCACGCGTGCTTGCGTGTGTGTGTGTAAGGAGAGAGTCCCCCTCTCTCCTGTGAGCGCGGGGGTGTGAGCGCGGAGCGGGGGACTGTCGGAGAACCGTAAATTAATAATAAGGTGTCTCCCCCAAAAGTTTTGGAGTCTCTTAGCCCACTCTGGAGGCTGAGGGTTCAGAATGGAAAGTGAACCCCGAGGAAATCTCCCGTGCGTTTCTGACTACGGTCAGAAAAGAGAAGTCATCGCGCAGGAAAGGTTCAACACTTGGATCGAACTGTTCGGACAGCAACAACGTCTGCAAACACTTACTCATTCAAAACTCAGAGAGAGCACATAACGGCCGACCAGCCCTCATTTTTACTCCCCCATGCGTCCCCTCAGGAGCGCCCAGGGCAACGCCTCCTTCCGTCGCTGCGTTGCCTCCATGACAACCGCAATCACAAAAGTCCGAAAGAGGTCCGCGGAATGCGGAAATACTGCTACGTAGTCCTCAGAATGTCTATGTTTGATAGTTTCAGCATTGTCTAGTGTAAATGCAAAAATCAGATATGGGTCACTTTTAAAAGATGATGTAAGCGGGTCGTCAAGAAATTCGGATATAGTCAGAAAATCGGATATGGGCATCAAGATCTGCAGTGTAAAGCCGGCCTCTTTGACACAGATGTGTCTCGGGTTGCACCATTTGTCGTTCACAAACATTGCTAACCCACCTCCTTTCCTCTTGCCGCTCTCTCTAGCTGTCCGATCCGCTCTCACGAGGTGAAATCCGTTCAGGGAGACATGTTCGTCAGAGGAAAGATCGTTCAGCCAAGTCTCTGTGAAGCACAAGATGCTGCTCTCCCGATACTCTCTGTGTAGTCGAGTTAGCGCCGTTAGCTCCTCCAGCTTGTTAGGGAGAGATCTTACGTTGCCCATGACAACAGTCGGCAGGCATGGTTTATACCGACTTCTCCTCTCTCGGCGCCTAACTCCTGCTCTGCATCCTCTTCTTCTTTTCCTCCTGATCTCGGCGGGGATATCTGGTCTGTCCACGTAGTGCAGCCCGGTGTTGTGGTACGCGTGCAGCTCTTTATGTGTGTAAACAATGGAGCCGCGGTTGTCGGGGTCCCCCGATGTCAATAGAAGCAGTCCAGCGAGAAAAAAGAGCCAAAGAACTAGTCTTGAAAATTGCACATCCATGGTTGTGTACTTTTAGAATTTCAAAAGTAGAAGAAAAAAAAAGTAGTAAAAGTAGTAAGAATAATAGTAGTAACAATAATCCAAAAAAAAACACGACAGAGAGGGAGCTGCTGTGACAGGCTGCCGCTCCGTGCGGCGCCAAAAATACATTAGAACACACACAGGTGAGAAGCTTTTCTCTTGAAACGAAAACATTTTTTTAATAAAGGATTTAGAGAAAAATCTCAACTTCGAAAACAGAAAACCTTAGAGCAGAAAACTAGTACAGTATATTGGAAAATATTGTGAAAATGCCATTTGGTCGTTTTTTTTTTTCGTTTAAATAAAACGATGTTCTATGTCCAAGAAAAAAAAGAACATTCTAACAAATGTTTATGTCAAAAACATTTAGTGATCATTTTTACAAAGTGTATTGTGTCCTTCCTGCCAGCGACTGCTTTGGTATTGGAGGGGTAAATTATCTCAGTCAGACTGGTGGACTGGTTGTATTCTGCACCATCCCACATTGCCAAAATTGCCTAAATCTTTTTCAATGACTACCCCCAATCTGGTGGCCTCAATGACACAGAGCATTGATGTAGTAATTCAGTTCAAAGGAGGCATTGACTACATTTTGTCCTGCCATTGCTTTTTTATTATTTTAGACAAAACTTGTTTAGTTGACCATTGTTGTAGTTTCTGCTAAGTCAATGTTTATATTATCAAAGTGTGTACATTATTATGAGAAATGTTTTGTAAACATCTTTAAGATTTTTTGTCATAATTTCATTGTTGTTTTCGAGTAAAAGAATGGACTTCAGTTTTTAATTTGTCAAGGCATGTGAGCTAGTAACCATTGAGTGAAAACAGATTTTCTTTTAAATCCACTAACTAATGGAATCACCATGAATCAGCAAATTCTGCAGCGCAGAAAAGCGGCTTCAATATGCAATGATTTAAAACATAAAGTGTTGCAGAACTTTTAGGATGGAAAAACTGTGGAGAACATTTTCATGGGAATCATCTTCTAAGCTGTTTGTTCCCTTTTCGGGTCATGAAGGCAGGGGACATCCTGCATCCAGTCTGTCACAGGGCCCATGCACTCTCACATTCACATCTAGGGACAATTTAGACCAACCAATTGATCTATGAAGCATTTTTGGGATGGAAGCTGGAGTCCCCAGAGGAAACCCACACATGCACAGGGACAAACATGCAAACTCTACTGTTTTCAGATCCTCCAACCAGGACTTGAACCGAGGGCCTTCTTGCTTTGATGCAAGAGCGCTAACCACTGCACCACCGTGCAACTCGACAACAATTATGTTTATGTTTTTGTTGTTTATGTTACTGCTGAACGTAACCAGAATGTTGATGGAAACTTGATTAAAGTTACAAACCCCATTTCTTTCTTTCTATATAAATCTTTGTGTTTGTATCACTTTTGTTGATTTTGATCTTCGGTTCTAAATGATGCTGATTTAATTCATATAATTTAAACTTTTTCATACATCCTGTAAAAATACATACCTATAGTAACTGTACAAACATATTCTATTAAAAAGCAAGAATCGTGGTTCGATCTGTGAGCCATTGAGTTTGATTCATGAATTGAATCGGATCGCCACCTAAGGAACGATCCAGTCTTAGTAGAACCGCATCTCTACCATTTAGTGAGGAAAAGATTTTCCTAAAAATGTATGAAGGAAGAAGCAGATAAAGAACCACAATGGTGTTTGTGTCTGGTGTTCTTGTGATTCATGTTTTCTAGTAGACATTAGAACTGTTCCTCTGTTCTTTTTGGTTCTCAGTGTTCTGTTCCAATCTTTACTGTGAAGAATAAAGTGGACGTGAACATCAGTCAGAAGTGTGGAGTCTTTTCCACAGTCTGGGTTTCTGCTGTTTGGTGATCTTCTGCTGGTTCCAAAGATGGACTCTGTTCCAAAAAGCAGATCATGTGACGTTACCGGGGTAGTGTAGGTTAATTGATGTTCTACACTTTTGGTTCCAAATCTGCATGGAACTTTGAATATGAAGGACTGCATTCACTGTGAAACACGTATTTGTTCAAAGACGTGAGCATAAAATGACTTTTAAGGAGAATAAATGTTTAAACTTATAGACTAGATGGAGACCGAAGCATTTTTCTTTTTAATATCTGTGAAAAAATATTACATTTATCTAAAAATCAGAATCACACTCCAGAACAACTGTTTTTCCTGTTTTTATTGGACTAATGTTCACCATCTGCTGAGCAGAAATATCTAATGTTGACAGGGCTCTAGACTAACTTTTTTCACTAAAAGCACAGTGGCCCCCAACTGTAAATTTTAGGGGCACAACCAGAAAAGTTAGGGGCGCATACCGTAAATAAACATGCTAACCAAATCTACTAATTTCCACTGTATTACTGATAAATACTTTAATAATAGATTCAGAAATTACAATGTGCTGTTTCAAATTCAGCGTCACATTTTATTCTGCACTTTTGAAGATGCAACAACAAGGTAAACTGACAGAAGAAGGTAAACTGACAGCCCTATCGCTGTCATGACAGTACAAATAGTAAGGAAAATACCATACATTTAGAATTAAAAAAAGGTTTTTAGTAACAAAGTGATTACCGTAGTAACCTTTCGATCATTTCACAGTTACAAACAATACTTAAATGTATGTAAACATTAGGGGATGGAAATTCAAATTGGCAACACCAAATAGGTGCAGCCAAGATGCAAAATAAGCGTGTTTGAGATATCCCAGATGGACGCAACGCTGCACAGATCACTTGGGGTTTTTTCCAGGAAGCATGTTTAAACTAGCCTGACTTTAACCCTGAACTCTGGCTGAAATCCGCCTGAACTTGCTTACCCGGGGTATGCCGGTTCCAAAGACCGGATATGAGTTGGCGTAAATACGCTCGACTTGGTAACCCTGGGTTAATGGGCGTGCACAGCATGTACATAAAGACATTCTCAATAGATCGCCGATTTACGGAGTCACCACACTGAAAAAACGGGAAAAGTGGGGTTGTTCAATTTAAAAGTACTAAACATGTTTGTTTAATATGAACAAATTATGTTTACCTTGGAAACATAATATAATCTTGAAAATCACACATAATGTCTTGCTGTGTTACTTATATATATTTAAATCATGTTGACAAAACATGAAATAGTTATGCTTGATCCTTTGCCCCTTAATTTTGGATAAGTAAACCCCATCGGTGAAGAAGCATTCCAGGAGGAGAAACTTTGCAGTCAGCCATTTTAGAGAAGCTGCAAGCACCTGCTGGCTGGAGGAGCTTAAAAAAGGTAAATTAATTTAATCTAACAAATTGATTTAAGGAAGTGAAAGGCGTTCATTTATCATTACTGATATTTTTTCACGGGGAAGAGCTTTGTAATCCACTTTTTTCGTAGTTATCAAAGTTAAGGCTCTGCGCGCCACTTTTGTCGCTGGCGGCCGCAGCCCTCGGACGGCAGGTAGGGGGAGGTGAGCGCGGTAAATTCTTTCACGTCGAAGACAGATTCAGCGGTAAACACGGTGATTTCAAACGATGTGCGGCGAAGAGTGGCGAGTAGTTATGCCGTAGGAATTCGCTTCTGATAAGGGGCAGTGGGCGCTCGCGGGCACGGCGGTTTATTTTTTCCCACAGGCGAAAAACTTTGCCATGGGGATTCATCGTCGCTAAGTGGATTTCTTTTTGCTAAATTCTGCGTTGAGACCGAAATTGAAGGAAAATGTGAGAAGCTATCATTACTATTGTCATTATTTCGTTTTTCCATACCGTTCCACCATGAGCTAGCTTAAAGGACAACATTATTTGACCAGCAAACAGCACCGCACTTCTGTCTCAGTCAGCTGTCAATCATTCTCCGTGCGCGTCTCGTGCACAGAATGCGTTCGGTTTGTCCAGTTTACATAAATCTTTGGTTTCAATCAGAGCTTTGTTTTCATTCTATGATGCTGAACATATTTTTCTATGGAGATTTTAGCTTTGAGAGTTTAAAATGTAGTGAAAATATTTATGTCCTTTTGGAACAAGTGTATAATGTGTAGTAAAAAAAGTTTACAGCCTTAGTTATAATAATGTCTGTGATACTACTTCACAGATTCCCCCTATTTGATAAATTAATATGGGAATCCTTTATGGGTGGGGGGATTAGCTACTCCCGATCTGCTAGTTTAGTTTTGCAGTTTCCATCTCAAAATTCGCGGGTTCTCATTAAGCGTGGTTTGAATCCTGTGGTGCGAGGGGGTTGTCAAATGTTCTTTCTGGTCTAATTTCTTCAGAATATTTTTGCAGCTATTGATTTCAAACCAATGCATGTTTAGTTAGTAAAATTATACAACAAAGCTGTGGAAGTGTCACTATATTTATTTCCTGATTAATTTACAGAGCTCATCACACAACACTTCCAACTGCTCCTCCCTGATCATGCTGGGCTCCATGCTCCAGTCTTCACTGAGTCAGGTGGGTCCCCTTCACCATGCATTTACCATATTTTATTGGAATCATTGTCTCCTGGATTGTCATCGAATCGTGAGGTAATCAATATTGCCAGCCCTACTCTTTACACACACCTTTTATGCAGAAAGATACATACATAATAAATAATGAAATTGATGGTTGATCAGTTATCCCACTACCTCTGTTAACATGACACTAAGGATATAATGATTTTGTTAACCCAGTAACTATAACATTTATTGATGAGCCAAGGGTAAGAATTGTATTTTTCTGAAGTTTGCATGTGAATTTAAAATTTGTTGACTCTTTGTATTTCAGACTGCTGACCTTCTCACCAACATAAGCAAGTTCAGTGGTTTATTCAAAGTACAGGTGAGTTGTGTAATCTAGACGTTTTAACTAAACTTCAAATGTAAACTGTGCACACAAATATTTTCTGTGTTCTTTAGAATGAAGACCATGCAGCAATCCAGGAGGCAATCGAGGACACCACGGTGGGAATTTCCCTCCTAATGGAAAGTGGCGAGGAAGAGGACATTCTCATGGTCCACATCTCCCAGGCTGTGGTGGTCGACCCACCAAGTGTCAGAGTGGCAGTTGCCAAGGCTTTTTTGGCCTTATTTACAGCACAAATCTGATTACCATCCTCATCTCAGAAACACCTTTGAGGTAATCCAAAGAAAAACTTTAATAGAGTTGTAGGGCAAAGTTGTGTCTAAGGTTTCAGGCTTAAAGAGCCGACTCTTTTAATAAAAATGACCTTTAAAAAGTTTTTCCTAAGAAGGGATTCCAGCTGTTTGCTTTGGCTCTGTTATCTTCTGTTTAATAGAAATAGCAAGCCCAAATTATATTGATTTGTACTTTTTGCTACTCTGTAAACATATTTTTCAAGTTTAGATAATAAAAATGTTAAATCTGAAATTTGTGTTCAGTGTCATATGTTCATTGGACTGTAATAATGCACAAGAAAGTATTTGCTTTAAATAATAATCTGCAATTGCAATTTTATTTTTCAATTTAAATTTTATTAAAATAATTTATAAATTAAAATGAACTATGTAGGTAATTTCAAAAAAATAATAGTTTTGCTAAATTTTTATTGTCTTTTAAATTTTTGAAAAAATTATGGTAAATGACATAATAAAATCTTGTTTGTTTCTGTAAAATTATTAGGTGCAGAAACAAAGAAGCATTCATTATGGCAGAACATGATTTTATTATGTGCAATAATTATATTGGTTCAACATGATTTTTTTGCGCGCAACCGATGTCCATGATTTTTTTATGTCAATCCAACAGATCTTTTTTTTCAGTGCATGGAAACGCGTGGAAAACCAAAGAGAGCGCAATACTTTAGTGAGACGGAGTCTGAGATTTTAATGACGGCGTAGGAAGATTATACGTCCATCAAAAAAGTAACACGGCACATCATCATCAAAAGAAAGAGTTTCTGCTTGTAGTAGAAGAACAGAGAAAGTAAACGCACAAGTTTCTGATCTCATTTCCATTTTCCTTGTGAAGCATATATATATATATATATATATATATAT
>JAUDJI010000064.1:0-21799 GCA_037389245.1 Oryzias sinensis | reverse complement strand
TATATATATATATATATAACTTATCCAATTTTGCCACCTTAAATGAAATCCTTCTATTGGTAACAAATAATTGAGTTAAATTTAATCAACCTAATTTCTTACGTCTATAAAACTCAATAATTGTTTATACAACTCAAATTTATGTATTTATCTAACTAAATGTCATATTACTCCAATTCAATTAATATTTTTTCCATCTTAATTAATTATATTTCTTGATCTCTCATATATCTAAGTATGAGCCGGCAGATATGCTCATTTTTATAATAATAAAAAGGACTGGAAAAAAATGCATGTCGCGTACAAATTCATTAAAGAATTTTCCGTCATTATCATTATGGTTACATTTGGTAGGG
Organism: Oryzias sinensis; assembly: GCA_037389245.1. NCBI lineage: Eukaryota > Metazoa > Chordata > Actinopteri > Beloniformes > Adrianichthyidae > Oryzias > Oryzias sinensis. The sequence continues at coordinate 21,443 of JAUDJI010000064.1, read as the reverse complement.
GTGCTATATAAACTCATCATCCTCTCCTTCACTCTCACTCATGGTGCAGAGACATAAGCACAGTAGGAGAAAATAACTAAGCAAAACACGGTAAAACACAGTAAAACAGCTAAACAACTAAACACATTTGGTCAAAAAGCTGGAAACTATGTGTTTTTTTTAAACTGACTTACAAAAAAAAAATTATCTTAACTGAAGCAAATAATTAGATCAAAGTAAAAAAGCTAATTTTTCCAACATCCATATGTGGTCTAATCACCCTCTCATGGTGGAAAAAGTACTATCTGAGCTTCTTCATCCATTAAATCATCTTCAAATGGACACGCCATGCTGCTTCACCTCTCTGAAAACAGACTAACCTTCAACTAAACCTGCTCCAGACCAGGTTATGTTCAGAGCATGAGTTGCTATGGCAACTTGACCTACCCTGAAACATACCTCCATTTCTGGAACCGAAAAATTAGGTTATCAACTTCCTTAGCCTCAAACTTACCGTGGGAGCTAGCCTGACTTTAAGCCTGAACTCTGGCTGAAATCCGCCTGAACTTGCTTACTCTGGGTATGTCAGTTCCAAAAGACCAGATATGAGTTGGCGTAATTACGCTCGACTTGGTAACCCTGGGTTAACGTACGGTACATAAAGACATTCTCAATAGATCGCCGATTTCTGGAGTCACCATGGAAACGCATGGAAAAAAAAAAAAAAAAGAAAGCCCGGCACTTGAGACGGAAGTGAGACGGAGTCTGAGATTTTAATGACGGCGGATAGAAATTATCCATCAAAAAAGTAACACAGCTGAAAAATAATTTAAATAATTTAGTTAAATTTATTCAAACTCAATAAATGTTTATACAACTCAAATTTACGTATTTATCTAACTAAATGTCACATTACTTCGCGAGTTTGAGACCCCTGCTGTACACTCTGGCACTGGTACACTAGCTGCAGGTCGGAAGAACGAATAGATAGTTCGCTTATTCATAGCTCAGACGCGCGCACCTATCAGGTTGTAATGATATTTGTCTCCGTTTCCTTCCCACAGATGTTTTCGATTATCTAGGCCCCTCCCCCTGCACGCATTTAGCCACTTACAGTGGATTTCCCTATTCTTCTCACACGCAGTGGCCGCCTCACAGACGGGCATCATGCGAGTGCGTGGGTTTGCGTGCGTGTGCGCTCACGCCTCATTGCTCATTTCATTGATCATTGACGTTCCCCTTCCATGTTTAATGTATAAAAAATACGTAGGGTGGGGGAGGCGAATTTACTGGTCGCACATGTGCAACTGGATGTAAAATTCAATCGCACTCTCTCAAATTGCCGCGTTTACATGGACAAAAGTAATCGGAAATAACGCCTGATCAGAAAGAAAATGCGTCATGTAAACGCCCCGTTCGGAATAATCTGCTCCGATCAGACTCGTTTGGATCAGAATTTCTTTCCGATCGAGCTAGGTGGGTTATACTGATCGTTTATCCGATCGTTGTTCATGTAAACGGTCATTCCAATCGTGTGTCACTACTGCTCTGGTTTACGTCACGCATAGACAGTGTTTTGCTGAGAGAACGCTTTGGAGCTCAGACGGGACAGACCAGCTGCTCTGCGGACGCCCCGTGAAAAGGGCCGCTCCACTCTCGCCCCGCTGGCTCTCCTCTGTCTTTCACCCCTCACGAGGGACATTCGGAGTAGGAGCGCTTGCCCCCTGACGCTCACTCGGTCCGCTCACTCTGTCCACTGGCACCCGAGTGAGCAGAACAGCTGGATTAATAACTTTGTGTCTGGGCGAAGGAGGATGCTTTGTTACGTGTGCGGTTTTTTTGTTTTGTTATGTGTGTGAGAATTCAGACTGTGGGCCGTCCCGCCGCTCTGGGTTAGCAGCTGCAGGACTCAGGACAGCTGCCAGCTCATGCAGCGAGTTTGGGGAAGCAGAAATAATTGTCGCTCAGTCATTAGAATCTTTCAAACAATCACGTGGATTTGTGTTTCCAGTTGTGTCCTGACAAAATAAAGGCTGATGTTATTCCCAGACATTTACGTGGAGCCAAGATGCAGACTGAAGGGTTTCTCGCACGGTCCTGGATTTTGTGTTCATCAAGGCTAATGATGTTAGCCTGTGTTTATCAGACCGTGGAACAAGTGAACAAGATAAAAAAGCTCAGAGATGCTAGTCTGTCTGGCCTAGGCGTACATTTTAGCACTCCCATGATGCATTGTGTTAAAGTGACAGCATCCCTGCGCTACTATGAGTCTTCCCTGTTAAACGTCTCAAAACCACAACGAACACTCAAACAGTTTTTAAATCTTCTTTATGAACAGTCAACAGTTTAGTTCTCCTTCAAGGTTCGTGTATATTAACAGAAAAACATCCCAGAGTTTGGTCCAAGTCATCTTTCTAACTGAAACACTTTTCTAAGAATGTCTGGATAATTTTATGTATAACAACATTTAAGAAACAGGATTAAGGTAAAGTGGCCAACAGACACAATTAAACTAAATTGAAACAATTTAATCATCTAAAAAATAATTAAACATTTTTTTAAGCTTTCAAAGACTTCATCTTTGATAAGGACAAAAGAGAGAAACTAATAAAACTTCAACATGTTCACTTTTGTGTAGCTACAGAACATTAAAATAGAATGTTAGTCTTTTTTGTGTAAAATTTATCAAACATAGTGTGGTCATATTGTTCAAAAATTACAGTTGCCTTTGCAACAACATTTAAAAAATAAATCCCTATTCATAGATTTGGTTTTTGTGAGGTTACATAAAATTGCATGTTAATAAACTGAAGGGAAAAACAAATACTAGGGTAAATCTTCAAATAATTTAGTTAAGAATTATAACTGAAGACTATTTTTTTAAACCTTTTAGAAAAAAAAAGCTGCAACGTCCAGCTTTTCTGCCACAATTAACACAAACATGCACGTAGGGACTGTACATCAATACAGGCCATAGAGTTTCTCCTTTTTTAATTTTGGATGCTGGTGCCAAACACGATTTTTTTCATGATAAAGTGTGCTTTGGATCAAAAAAGGTAAAAAAAAACTGATCTAGAAGACAAGAGTTGGCCCCTCCCACCTGTAAAAGAAAAGAAAAAAACAATCAAAGAATAGCACAGAGATGAAGGAGCGTCTCCTGATCCTGGTCTGTCAGTCAGTGATGCAGCACAGCAGCAGAAAGAGCAGCAGGAGCTTCAGTCCTGTTCAGAGCAGCAGCTTCCTGTCATCTTCACCTGTTGGAGCTTCTGCTGCTCTGATTGGCTGACTTTTGTCCTGAAGCCTGTCATCATTCTCTTCAGAGCTTCACTGAGAAGCTGCAGCTTCACAGGAGACTCTGCATCTTTGCTCTCAGACTAACTTTAGGACCAAACATCTGGAAGCAGCTGGACTGACTCCAACCCTCTACTGACCTCAGAGTCTGCAGTTTGGAGTTTGGACTCTCCACCAGATCCTGGAGCTGCTCAACATCTGAAGACTGAAGCCTGTTGAACATCAGGTTCAGTTCTGTCAGGTGGGACGGGTTGGACTTCAGAGCTGAGACCAGAGCAGCACAGCTGGACTTTGACAAACTGCAGTCCTCCAACCTGAATCCAGAACAAAGAGTTTAAAGACAAAGTTCATGTTTTTCATCCTTCACTTCTTCTAAAGAGTTAAGAGCTGAAGAAGATCAGAAAGTTTAGAAAAAGTCCAAAGATGTGAAGCAACAGCAGCAGATCAGAAGAGTCCAGCAGAAGCAGAGAAGAAGAACATTCAGGAACATTCAGGACAACATGCAGCTGCTTCAGCAAAGAAGTCCAGATGTGTGAAAGTCAAACATCAGCCTGTGGCTGCATCCAAACCAACTGATGTTTCTGCAGCAACAGCAGAAAAAGTCCACTTCCTCTTTCTGCTCAGCTCTTCTCCAAACAGCACTGAATCATGGGAGAATTTCAGCAGCATGATGCTGGAAAGTCTTCATCCCAGTTTTCAGGAGATGATCTTCCAGTCCTTCTCTGCTGCAGCCCTTCAAGCAGAGACTTTCAGCTCCAACAGATCAAAGCAGAGAGAAGAAGGAAGTGATGAGGAAGAGTCAGCAGCAAATATTGGACATTGATCCCTGATCCATGACTTCGGCTCTGAATGAAGAGTCAGAAGCTGCTGGGAGCTTTGATGGATGATGTGATGATGTTTGTGGATGAAAAGGTGAGGATGTTTGTGGAGGATGTGTCTGTCAGAGCAGCATCCAGCTGCAGCATGACTCTGTCACTGCTCACAAACATCAGCCGCTGGACTCTCAGCTGCATCTGCTGAAACACAGCAGCAGGACTCAGAGTGCATGTGAGCGTGCACGGCTGCTTCTTCTGCACGCGCTTTAATGGAGTGTTGGAGCAAAGACACAAAGAAGAGCTGATGGCTGCAAGCAGGACTTTGTGGAGCACAAATGTCAGCAGACAGCTTTGAAACAAGCAGCTGCAGGAAGAAAAGAAGAAGTTCTTCTGCAGATCTAAGAGAACAATCAGCTGCAGGAAGAAAAGAAGAAGTTCTTCTGCAGATCTAAGAGAACAATCAGCTGCAGGAAGATGCTGCTGCAGATCAGAATCTGGACATTTCTGCTCACTGTGGGTCAACACAACTTTGTCATCATATTGATCTGAACACAACTGAAACATGGAGTCTGACCTCAGAGTCTGCAGTCTGCAGTCAGGACTCTCCAGAAAACCACACAGATGAAGAACTCCTGAATTCTGAAGGTTGTTGTCACTCAGGTCCAGTTCTGTCAGATTAGACGGGTTTTTCTTCAGAGCTGAGACCAGAACTTCACAGCTGATCTCTGACAAACTGCAGCAGATCAACCTGAAATTAGACAGAAAATTGTAAAATGCGTTTTTAAATGACTAGAAGATTCGAGAAAATTGCTGATTAATTAAAACATGGAAAAGACACGTGTGTGAACACTAACTGTTTTGTGTACATGTTGACATGTGGACATTTTTGAAGCCAACAGGTGTGTTGATAACATTTGAGTCTGTGTACAGGCCCCGCCGCTTCTAGATTTGTACTACTTCTGAACCTGACCGTATTGATAAACATCCACCAACTTGTTGCTTTATGCTGTTACATGGTTTTACCACCCCCCTTATAATCACCCTTCTACCCTTCTCTAAAGTCTACATGCACCCTTCTCTAACATCTTTTCTTTTCCGTCCGGTCCAACACAAAAAATCTTCAAATACGATTAAAATAAATAAGGTTTGGCCTCAATTACAGAAGGGGTTTATTCAGACATACCTCTGGTTTGTCAGAAAATTCAGAACCCCTGTTGTTAAAATAAAATCTGTCCAACACAAGAGGCCTTCAGCTCTCATCTGTTTGCCCAGCTGTTGGACAGGACAAGTTAGAAGAAAGAAAATTAATTAAAAAAATAAAAACAGCTGAAGAAGTCTTTAGTTCTCCTCTGAAAGCAATTTCATCTCTAAATTGTAGAGGGGCCTTGAAAAACATGAGGATCCACAGAACCCAAAATGTCTGAATGTGGCCCTGAAGAGGAGCTGCTGATGGTTCTGCTGTTAGTCTTTATGCATACATATAACGCTTGATAAAAATAGTAATATGTACTATAAAAGTACATAACATTGTTTATGTACTGGAAATTCAGTAGAGTACACAAATCTTTATGAGTAGATATTTTAATATTAACATATTAGGCGTTTTATTACAAAATCAGAAAGCCGCGACTATCGCATTTCATGCTCTGCTGTAAACCGTGTAATGGGGGGAACATGGCATTTAAAAAAGCACTGCTGGCTCTTTGTGCAGCGCTTGAGAAACACGTCCTACAGGAAAACACTGCTGCCTTTTGGATTCAAATCCATCGGGCAGGAACGACAGCAGGCGCTGTGAAGGACAGGTGTGTCAAAAGGGGAGACTCCAAATCGAGGAAGCACACGGGGCAATCTAGGCCTCAATAAACACTTCATTGGGCCGGAGTAGTCTTCTGCCGTGTCGTGGGGGAGGCAGTGACTTTCTGATGACAGACAGAATTTGTGCTCAGTGTATTCAAACATGCATGGACAGTGACGTATGTATCAGAGTATGTTCGATTGGCCATTGTGCATGTCAAACAAGTCACGTACCTCTTGGTGAGGATTTTAATTCACTGACGGATTTTTTTTAGAAAAATGTGCAGCATATTAGGGCTGGGCGACATGGCCTAAAAATGTCCGATTTTATTTTTTTTAATTCGATTTCCGATTTTTTCCCAATCCCCCCCCACACACACACACACACACACACACACTTAAGGAAAGCAATAAGTACAAACTGCAGACAACTTAAAGCAAATGTTGCCTTTATTTAATCAAACCCAAGACAAATGTAACCCCCATTTCTGGGATGAATAATAAATAAATGAACACACTCTTGGAATCAAAGTTAAGTATAAGATTTTTCTTCTTATTCCCTTTTTGGACTTGTGTTTAAATAATTTTGTCTTCTTTTATATAATTTTTGTCTTGTTTTTGTCTAATTTCGTTATTCTAAACTTGTTTTCACTTGTCCAAAATAAAAAGGTTACTTCTTTACTTAAAGTCCCAGCTGTGTTTTCAGTCCCACTTTGTAGTCTAGACTAAAAGGAGACAAACATTCACCTTGACAATAGCACCATTTTCTAAAGGATTAACATTACAGCTCATATCTGGGCTGTAAGGTTTTAATTAAATTAATAAACCCCGTCTTCTCCACGGAGAAAATGATGAAGCAGCAGGAGTCACGGTCACCCCCCTCGCGGCCGCCTCCTCCGAAAACAAAATCCTACGGTGTCCGCGTCGCGAATGAATATACTGGCACAAGTAATTATTACAACGCAGTATTCTTTATTAACAAATAACAGTAACAACTAACTAGCTAACTTATAACTAACTATACAGGCGTAGTAGAATGAGTATTTGTGTCAGGGCGCGTGCTTGTTAAAGAGGACTGGGCGCTTGCCACACGAGCGCGCGTGAGAGCCTTTGACTCCGATGGGCTTTAGGCAGCGTGGGGTGGGGTCTATTTCTCCACGTCTGTAGCAGTAAACCCATACCAGTTCCAAACAACAGATGATTTTATTCCTTTGTTGGGAACAAACTTCCCACTGTCACCGGTAGCCATGCTGTCGCTAGCTGCTTCGTGTGTCGATTGTCGCGTGTCGCCATATGAAACTAACAATATGGAAGCTCTGGGGAGCCAAAAATGCGCCACATAAAAACTCGATTTAGTTATTTTTGAAATCGCCCGTAACAAAAAATTTGAATTAATTCATTTGATCGATTTATCGCCCAGGCCTACAGCAAATACAATATACAGTATCTTCTCATTCTCATGTATGAGAAGGTGTGTCCAAACTTTTGGTCTGTACTGTATTTTTTTTTTTGGTCATTTATGTTTATTATTTTGTTTTTTTAACTTGTCCTGTCCAACAACTGAGCAAACAGATGAGAGCGGAAGGCCTCTTGTGTTGCACATATTTTACTTTGACAACAGGGGTTATGAATCTTCTGACAAACCAGAGGTATGTCTGAATAAACCCCTTTTGTAATATAGGCCAAACTATATTTCATTCAATCACGCAAAATATTAGTGCACACAGAGAGAGAGAGGAGCCAGAAAGCGCCGCCCCTCTGGAGAAAGTCTAGGCCCCCGGCCCCAGGTGCCGCCCCTGGGAGAGCTCTGGTCAGGCTTCGACGGGACCGTGGCAGCCAACCAACCGGGGCGACTGCTGATTGCCCCCCCCCACCACCACCACCACCACCAGGCTTTTATATTAACACTTTGGAAACAGTCCTGTTTTTCAACTGTTTGGCTAATAAATGGTAGATCTGACAGGTTAATCTTTCCGCATAACGCCTGTTCCGAGAATAACCATGAGTTGGTTTCTGGATTATTTTTTAAACATTTTAAGATGTATTGTAATCTATTTGCAACAAAGTATTTGTGGAAGTTAGGTAATTCTAAGCCTCCACAGCTTTTTGCAGATTTTAGAACGTTTTTAGAATAATTCTTGCAGGTTTATTGTTCCATAAAAAGCTTGATATGGATGAGTCTAATGTTTTGAACTATTTTAGTGGCGATTGTGTGGGAATCATTGATTTGAAATAATTAATTTTAGGAAAGATTTTCATTTTACCGTGGCTACCTTGCCCATAAGGGACAAAGGCAGGTTGACCCAGCGGGTTAAATCATCCTGTATGCTTTTCAGTGGTGGGGTGTGGTTAAGCTGCACCAGATCTGATAATTTGGGGGGAAAATAAATACTTAGATATTTGATATTGCCTGATTTGACTGGCATTGTGAGTCCTTGCTTCACATTACTGTTGAGTGGTAATAAAACAGATTTATTCCAATTAATGGAGTAGTCTGATATGGAGGAAAATTAATTAATAATTGTTGCCGTTTCATTTACAGAATGTGAATTACTTAAAAACAGTAATATGTCATCTGCATAGAGACTAATTTTATGATGGATGTCTTATTGCTGCAGCTAGAGGCTCAATTTATGTTTGCTGGCCAGCGATCAACCCTCATGTCCTTGAAGATTGACCGGTCGATCGCAATGGATGTAATGAACACCCCTGGTCTAAGGGTTTCAGCTGATTCAGTTCTGGAACTTCTAAAGATCGCGTTTGTGTTTGCCCATATACAGGTCCAAGTCAGTTACTAATCGTTTCATTGTTGATTTTTCATTACATAAATGAATATTCAATGTGTTGGGCGATTGCAGAAGGCAAAACAGTAAGGTCCACTGCGTCTGCTGCTCCCAAAGTCCAATTTCTGATCCCAGAAATATTTTAGGATCTTCTTTAGTTTCTTGGTTGCCTAAACTAGCAGTCTTCCCTTCGCCAAGATAGCTCCGCCCCCAACCTTGAGTGTAAACTACCCGCAGAGGTTCTTCATTCTAAACCAGCAAAGATTTAGTGTCTGTTTAAGCACCAGGACTGAAAACCAGAAGCTGATCTAAGATCCGTTCTGAATAATCACCAGAACCAGGTCTGTGGGAAAGACCTGCCAGTTTGCTGCAGTTTGACTTTCTCATATCTCTTCCTAAGGAGCTGCTGCTCTGTGGGTCAGAATTCTGCTGCAACTGTTTGTCCACTAAAATCTGCAGTTCTGGGATTGAATCATGTTTTCTTTCACAGAACATGAACTTCTACCAGATAAACACCTGGTGGACTAAGGTTCTGCTGTTTAGTCTGGTGCTAAAACACCAGGAAAACATTTGTAACCATTAGATAAAGCAAAACAAAGATTTTTAAATCAAGCAAAATTTTGTTTTCATTTTAGTACCATGCAACAGTCCTCTGCTGTTTCCTCTGCACTTACGTCTATCTGACACTTTCTCCTGAAACAGAGAAAAACAGACAGAACTTGTTGTAGAGAATCAACATTTAAATGAAACCTGACCTGAGAGTCTCCAGTTTACAGTCTGGACTCTTCAGTCCAGCAGACAGCAGCTTCACTCCTGAATCCTGCAGGTTGTTGTTACTCAGGTCCAGAACTCTGAGTCTGGAGGACTGAGAGCTGAGAACTGAGGACAGAGCTGCACAGCTTCTCTCTGTCAGATTACAGTCTCTCAATCTGAAGAAAACAAAGACAGACAGCAGTTATTGAATCTTTCATGTTTCCACTCAGATTCATTTGTTCACTGAAGGTGATTTTCCTGAGAGTTCTTACAGAGCTTTGTTGGAGGCTTTGACCACTGGCAGCAGCCTCAGAAGAGCCTCCTCTGAACCAGAGTATTTCTTCAGGTCAAACTCTTCCAGATCTTCTTCTGATGACAGTAAGATGAAGACCAGAGCAGACCACTGAGCAGGAGACAGTTTCTCTGTGGAGAGACGTCCTGACCTCAGGAACTGTTGGATCTCCTCCACTAGAGAACCATCATTCAGTTCATTCAGACAGTGGAACAAGTTGATGCTTTTCTCTGCAGACAGATCCTCACTGATCTTCTTCTCGATGAACTGGACTGTTTCCTGATTGGTCTGTGAGCTACTTCCTGTCTGAGTCAGCAGACCTCGTAGGAGACTCTGATTGGTCTGCAGTGAAAGACCCAGGAGGAAGCGGAGGAACAAGTCCAGGTGTCCGTTTGGACTCTGTAAGGCCTTCTCCACAGCACTCTGGTACAACTGGACTGGACTGATTTGTTTCAGTTTGAGAATCTTTAAGGATTTTTTCTTCTGTTTTTCCTCCATCATGTTGAGTCCAGAGGTGTTGAAGGTCAGGTAGACATAAAGAGCAGCCAGAATCTCCTGAACACTCAGATGGATGAAACAGAAGACCTTGTCCTGGTACAGGCCTCTCTCCTCTCTAAAGACCTGTGTGAACACTCCTGAGTACACTGAGGCTGCTCTGATATCGATGCCACACTCTGTCAGGTCGGATTCATAGAAGATCAGGTTTCCTTTCTGCAGCTGCTCAAAAGCCAGTTTTCCCAGAGACTCCATCATCTTCCTGCTCTCTGGACTCCAGTGAGGATCTGTCTCAGCTCCTCCATCATACTTGACCTTCTTGACTTTGGCCTGAACCACCAGGAAGTGGATGTACATCTCAGTCAGGCTCTTGGGCAGCTCTCCTCCCTCTCTGCTCTTCAGCAGATCCTCCAGAACTGTAGCAGTGATCCAGCAGAAGACTGGGATGTGGCACATGATGTGGAGGCTTCTGGATCTCTGGATGTGGGAGATGATCCTGCTGGCCTGCTCTTCATCTCTGAACCTCTTCCTGAAGTACTCCTCCTTCTGTGGATCATTGAACCCTCTGACCTCTGTCACCATGTCAACACACTCAGTGGGGATCTGATTGGCTGCTGCAGGTCGTGTGGTTATCCAGAGGAGAGCAGAGGGAAGCAGGTTCCCCCTGATGAGGTTTGTCAGCAGATCAGCCACTGAGGTGGACTTTCTAGGGTCATTTATGACCCGAGTCTTGTGGAAGTTCAGAGGAAGTCGACACTCATCCAGACCATCAAAGATGAAGAGGACCTGGAAGTCTTCAAAGCTGCAGATTCCTGCTTGTTTGGTTTCAGGGAAGAAGTGATGAACAAGTTCCACCAAGCTGAACTTCTCCTCTTTCAGCACATTCAGCTGTCTGAAAGTGAATGGAAATGTGAAGTGGAGGTTCTGGTGGGCTTTGCCTTCAGCCCAGTCCAGAGTGAACTTCTGTGTTAAGACTGTTTTCCCGATGCCAGCCACTCCCTTAGTCATCACGGTTCTGATTGGTTCTGGTCTTCCAGCTGGGAGTTGGAAGAGCTCTTCTTGTCTGATGCTTGTTTCTTCTCTGTCTGCTTTCCTGGATGCTGCTTCAATCTGTCTGACCTCATGTTCTTCATTCAGCTCTCCTCTTCCTCCCTCTGTGATGAAGAGCTCTGTGTAGATCTCATTCAGAAGGGTTGGGTTTCCTGCTTTAGCCATCCCCTCAAACAAACACTGGAACTTCTTCTTCAGACCAAACTGGACTTCATGTCGACAAACTGCAGCAGATCCTGAATGAAGACAGCAAACAGTAAATCAAATCTCTGCAGCCCTGAATGATGAGGGTTTGAATCCCTGTGGTTCCATGTGTTCAGACATCAGTAAATCTTCATTTCTCAGCAGCTGAAACCTTCAGAGAAATCCTCTTACTGCTCTGCAGTCCATCAGCCAGATCCTCCTGCTTCATTCTCCTCAGGAAGTTCACTGTGATCTTCATCAGTGACTCTCTGCTGCTCCTCTGCTCTTCATCTTCATCCACCAGCTCCTCCTCTTCCTCCCTGTGACCCAGAAGCTTCTGGATCTTCTTCAGCTCCTTCTTGACAAAAGTGACAATGTTGTCCTCCAGCAGCTGCAACAGAATTCCAGATGAATGAGCCAATCAGAGTGAAGTCATGGAGCCAAACATCAGCTCCATGTTGGACACACTGACAGTCCACTGGTGTCCAAAGTGCAGCATGGAGACGACTGTGGACAGAATGATGGAAAAGTAGTTGTTGTTCATGTACAGACCAGAAAGATGGAGTCCAGCTGTGTTTGATGCCGCTGGACAGACGGACCACTGGGAGTCTCTGAGCTCTGCTGGTCCAGTCTGTGGACAATCAGCAACAATCAGATCCTACTGGATCCACTGGTGTCCTGCAGACACCTCTCACCTCTCTGTACTAGAAGATGATTTAAAGTTGATGAGACCACGCTTTGACCGGTCACTCCTGAAGGAAACACAGCTGGGTTCAGATCCAGATCCAGTTCGGAGTCTCTGATGGATCCTGATAGAAAACACTTGTTTAGTTAGAAGTGAGTTCCTTTCATGATGGTGTTTGATGAGTTCTTTTGGATTTGGATCATCTCAGATCATAAATGCATCATGAATGTTGTTGTTTCCAGAACAGCAATGATTCCAACATTCATTCTGACTCACAGATGAATCAGAGTTACAGAAAACTGGATCATTGATTCTCATTTAGACCAAAATAAAATGAAGAATTTAATGTTTGACTTGATTGACAAGAAACAAAGAAAAAACGTTCTATTTACAATTTGACCAGTTATTATTAGGGGGTTGAATTGGCAAGAGTCTGACGATACGATACGTATCCCGATACGCGTCCTACAATATGATATTGAACCGGAACACATTTTCTTTTTTCTTTTTTTTTTAAAGAGTATGACTTAGAAAAAACTCTTAATATGCTTATCATTGTAATAAAATGGTAACATTTATTTTATTTAATGATCACAATGTTAAACACTGCAACTGTATCTCATAGACAAGTTGCTTTTACCCAAGCAAATTCATAGTGCTTTTATTTAGATAAATTAAGAAATATTTGTTCTTAAAGGGAACAGTCAACATAGTCCAAATTCTACAACCATTTTCTTCAGTATAAGAAATAAAATAGAATGAATAGAACTTCACCAATATGGTTCTAAAAGTATGATTGAGGAAATAAAGTGTTGTTTGTTTTTAACATTGCTAAATGCATCTTCTTCAGCATTTTTAAATAGGTCAGGAGCCTAAATGATGCTTCAAAAACAAACGGGAAAAAAACAAAACATCAATTCTTTCCAGACACAATAAAGTGTGATTATGGGGCAACATGACAGGATGATAAAGAGCGCTTTAATGTGGCTAAGATGCTTTATTCACATGAACATCTGCACTGCAGCTGCAGTTCCATTTACTCATATGTGGAGCTAAACTGGTATTTTTCTGCCCATCTCTACTTCACTGGCTTTTGATGATGTGAGTGTTGTACACGTCACTCTGGTCCATCAGGTTGCTAAACTAGAATCTATTTCTGTGAGGTTCTGCAGAACTTTGGTCTGCTTTGCTGACAGCATTTTGACAAAGGCTCTGTGCTTTAGCCACTAAGCTGCTGCTCTACTACTCGTTCTTATATGAGCTCGCTACAAAGCACCACAATCCACGACTGTATGTGATACTAGCATAAACATGGCACAGAACGTGTTGTAAGTAAGTAGTTCATGTCTCATAACAACACAACAAGCTGCTTCTTGCTGAGATCTTGTAGTTGTTTTGTGCAGAGTAGAGCTGCTCAAACAGGTTCCGTGTGCTCTGCTGCCAACTAACGGTCAGAGGGTGAAGTGGACAACCAATGTCTGACCCTGAACGACGCTCAGAAATAATTAAAGAAATATCGTCCTGACAGCATTTGGAATCAATGCAAGTATCTCCAAATGAACTGTTGCAATACATCACCGAAAGGATTTTTTCCAACACCCCTAGACAGTGTTTTGTTTGTTCTGTGGTTAATTATAAGATTAAATGTATGATAGACTTTCAGTGAAATGTTTGAATAAACATGTTCCATTTTGTCCAAACATTTGTGCAAATCAGAAAATGTTAAAAGATTCATTTCTCTTTAAAGTTTCTCCAACATCTCTGATGTCTCTCAGAGACTCTCAGAAGACTCAACTGAAAAGATCTCATCACACACATGATGCTCCAAGTGAGTCTGATCAGAGAGATCCAGAACTGAACCAGACCTCAAGTCCTTCATCTGAAAACTGTTGATCATCTGAACTAGAATCCAGCCTCCAAAAACTCTGACAAACACTCACTGTTCCACTGCTGGATGGATGTCCTTGAAGTTAATAGGTAAATCCTTTGATCTGTCACTCCTGTTGGACCCACAGCTGGATCCAGATCCAGGTTGGTTCCTGTGTAGAATGAAGGTTGCTGGTGTGAGTCCTGAGCTCTGACATGGAGAAGATCATGGACAGTTGGAGATGTTCATCTCACCTCTGAACTTTGCTCTGGTTGTCATGGTTACCATCTCTGCTTTCAGGGGGAGGGGCTCCCTCCTGTGGCTCCTCCCACTGATCCATGCTGCTGGATTCACTGGATCCACATCAGCTCACACACACCTTCCTCCTTCACCTGCAGAGGAAACCCTCCTCATCATCAGGTCTGATCCTCCTTCACCAACAGATCAGTTGCTCCTCCACTGATTGGCTCTTCTCTTCTCTTCCTCTCAGGTTCAGGTGAATGCAGTCAGACAGCAGTGGGAGGCAGAGGAAGCTGCCATCAGCTGCTGCACTTCTGCTCTCCCTCCACCAGGTGGAGACATGGAGCTGCAGCAGCAACATTTCCATTCAGTCACTTTGACAAAGAAACAACAAACTTCCTGTTTCTACACTTCAGGAAACATGAAGCATCAAGGAAGACAGACAGAAGTCAAAGAATGAGGAGAAAAGAAAGAAAGACATGAATTCTTCCTCTCAAAGCTCCAACAGAGACTTTCTCATGAACTTTGACCTCCACACAGGTTGGGATGGAGGAGAACAGGAAGGTTTAGGAGTCAAAACTGAAACCTTTGACCTCCAGAGCTTCATGATGGTTTGTGTTTCTGACAGAAACTCTTTCTTCTGTCTGGATTCTGGAAAATTCTGACAGGAAGCAGCAGTCAGCTGATCTGAACCACTTTGATGCTGAAGACCACAGTTTGATTCCAGGAAATGTGTAGAAAAAAACCAACAAGCATCAGCTGATTGTTGTTGACTTGATGAAGAAGAGTCCTCCATGTTGTTGATCCAACAATGATGACGCTTTGGAAACAGAGGAGGGATGAGAGTTTGCAGAGAAAGAAGAAGATCTTCTCCAAACATTCAGAAACAAACAGTCAAGTTAGTGAAGACAAAGTTCCAGAAACAAACTCACTTCAGTTTCTGCAAAGAGATAAAGAGGAAGAAGAGTCTCCCTCACCGTGTCAACACAGCTGCAGCACAGATCACTGACTCACAACCAGGAAGAGTCCACCTGGATGGAGGCGGGGCAGCACGGGTGGGCGGGGCAGCATAGATGGGCGGGGCAGCAGGTGGAGCAGCTGAAGGGGAATTTTAATGTCAGATTCAGACTGTGAGCCTTCCTGGTAGGGATAGGAATAGAAGCCCCATGAAGCTTCCCTTCAGCCACAGTACGCTTTTTACCAGGAACCATGGTAAAGTGCAGTGAACTGACGCTGATTCCAATACAGGAGAAACAATAGAACTGGTCAGGAAACGTTCAGGATTCATTTCGTATTTCTAGAGAATAGTTCACCCAACTGTTCAAACACAAGTGACATCTGAACCGTGGTTCAACCAAACGAAGCATTTGGTGCTTCATACGTCATCAACCACGTGATCTGCGCTAGTTGACAAACGCCCCGAAACATTATGCCAAACCACTCTGTTTCATGAAGGTGAAACAGGCGCTGGAGCGTCTGTGTCAACGGGCCATCCCTACTTGCTGGAATCAAACCCTCAACCTGTTGTCCACCAAGTGAACACCCACTGCTCCACAGTCAGAGGATCAGGATTGGATCAGGTTTTTATTTAAAGCTCATTAACACGGTGTACATGAAAAAAGGGGCAGGGCTTCTTGCTGGAAGTAAATTGACTGTCAGGAGCTGCAGGATATTTTTAAATTGACCTGAGAATTTTAGATGCAGATGGAGGAAAAAACATCACAGGACCACATTAGGAAGTGTAGAGAAACTAAAGACAGAGAACAAGTTCAACAAGAAACCTGATAGTCACTGAGAGGGGTAGAGCTTCAAGCTGCTGATTGACAGATAGTTGATCTTACTGAAGGTCATGTGACCTTCTGCTTCCAGACGTGCATGAACTCCCCTCATCTGTCATCTACTGACACTGAAGCAGAAACTCTGATGGAGCTGAAGGGAGGTGCCTGACTATTTCCTGGAAACAGCTCCTTCTGATCATCAGTCAGACTCAGAGGAACAGAGAGTTTGTTCACATGCAGCTCAGGAAAATGGCTGACAGTGAAGCTGAGAAGCTTTTCTTTCCATGTCTGTTTGAATCACAATGTTTCAAATCCACAAGATCCTAAAAGTGAAGCAGAAGCTGAGAAAGAAGCAGATTGAAGTCAGAGTGAGAACAAGTCAGAACAGCAGTTGGAGGAAGATTTGATCCTAAAGCTGATGGGAAACTGAAAGAATGTGGATCTTCCAGATCTGTCAGAGCTTCCAAAACTCTGACAACAGAGAGAAAGATGTGAGGAGCAGAAAAACACTGCAGTCTGACACTTTGATCAACGCCATGGCCCCACCCCCACAGACCAGAGCCCTCCACTCACTGCAGCATTTTGGCCTCACAGGCTTCCATCCCATTTAACAGAGTCTGAACCAAAGCTGAGCATGAGAGCAGCTCAGACTGAAAAAATGTGGATCTTCCAGATGATCTGTGGGACTTTTTCTCTGCTTTAGTCTGGAAGAATGTTCTGCAGCAGAAACACATTCCTGAAGGCCGTCTGTGTTCCTCAGTAACAGGGCGTGTCTGAACGGCTGCAGATTCTGCAGAACATCAAGGTTTCCTGCAGCTGGATGGAAGGAGTGCTGCCCCCTGGTGGACAGGAACTCAGCAGTGCAGCTTCAGGATGGAGTGGCTTCCAACAGATCAGATCAACGTTCTGCTCTCTGCTAAAGAGGCAGAACGTCTCCTTCTAAGAAGAATCCAGAGTTCCTGATCACAAACATCAACTGAAGCCCAAATCAGAGCTGATCAGACTGCATGGAGCCCAAGCTCCAGAAAAGAGGAGAGAAGAAGAAGTCGTCCACATGAAGCCAGGCAGATGGTCGGACTTATAGTCCAATCAATAAAACACCTACTACATTAAAAAAGCACAGTGACAAAAATACACAAGTTAAGAAGCAGTATAAAAAAAATTACAATAGTTAATAAAAATAAATTAATAACTATGGATAAGAATAAAATAAGATAAAAATATTACTTAATCATATCACACCAGAAACATTAGTTACAATAACAAATAAAAAGACAGTCCCTCCAGTGTTTCCATAAATTAGACTAGAAGCGTATGACACTAAATCCAATGTTACTTATATCCAAGATGAGAATATTCTCTGAAGCATTTAGTCAGCAGATAAACCTGAACATGAGCACCTTCAAACCCAGAGAGTGTCTGAGAGACAAACAGCTCTCTTAGAGCGTCAGTGAACGCCACCTGCAGCTTTCTCATTCCGGCACTTTGATAGTGTGAAGGAAATTGTTTTATTATTATCATTGTTTAAATGTTAACTCAGATTGACCTTTTTATCTTTTTAGAAAACAGTTGTGTGTTCATCTGCTTCTCATCCCAGCTAGGATGAGGGGGTTTTAGACACACTGTCCTGAGCAGATAATAATACTGTTTGGACTTAGAATAAACCTAAAGGGGTCATTATACGACCCCCCCCCCCCCCCCAAGGAACTTTCCTCTTTGTCTGAAATTGTCTCCGCCTACTTGTGTTCTTAATGACAGCAGCACGGGGAGAGGCAGTTCTTTGAGAAGAGAAGCGTGGTAGACGTTTCTGTCACACCGGCTTGTTCTTGATTCTTGTTGTGTTTTTCTTTATTGTCTAGATCAGGGGTCGGCAACCCATGGCTCCGGAGCCACATGTGGCTCTTTCATCCATCTGTTGTGGCTCCCTGTGACTTTGGAAAATAATGAGTATTTTATAATAATTAAATTTTATTTTAGTTTTTTCATTTTTCATGGCATTTCAAAGGCGCTGATGGCTCCGTACGAAGCGCGAGCCACGTAAAAACAGTTTCTTAATGAGCTCGTATTTATCGGGCGAGACCTGCAGAGCTGATAGCAGGAGGAAACACGCGGGGCGGCTTCAATAAACACTCCGATCTTCTGCCGGGGACTTGACGTGCCGCGGGGCAGAGACTGATGACAGACTGAGAGTTCGCGCCAGTGTTGCCAGATAGAGTCACAGTTTTCCAGCCGAAAAGTCATCTGTTTTTGGCCAAAACCGCCCAACACAGCTTTTGTTGATGTTTTTTTTTTTCATACTGGACTGATAAAACAAAAGATTTTTCTAAATAAAAGATAGTTCAGTATAATAATAAAATGTGTACAATATCGAATATTTCCTCAGCGGGCCACCTTCTTTCATTCATTTGCTTAACCCGCTCTATCCCCGCTATAACCTGAATCCGGCTCTTTCATCCTTGTGCGGCGCTGGAGCGCCCTGACCACCGTATTTTGCGCTCTCTGTGTGGGACACACCGGGAGCGCGGGGGAAACAAATCTCAGCTGCAGAGGATGTGAACAGGTGAACAGGTAGAGAGGAAAAGCAGGTGAAGAGGCGGAGGAGGGGCTTTGGCTTCAAACTCTGTCAGAGTGATGCAAACACGGGCGTCAGATTCAGACGCAGCTTTCCCTGCGGGAGTTGAAGCAGAGACTCTGGGATTTATGAACTCAAACATGGAAACATGATTACCAAGTAGAACTCTTCAAAATAATAAACCTGATCTCTCCACATTCTCAGTGTCTACCATGCATTGATAAACACATCGCTCCATGCAGCGATCAGACCAGAACCAGTAGCTCCGCCCACACGCGGCCGCGGTATCATCCTTTAAAGAACACAATGTGTATTTGCAGCGACGTATGCTTCAGACGATGTCCGATTGGCCAATCTACATGTCAATCAAGTCCAGTACTTATCAGTGAGGATTTTGATTGGCTGGTGGATTTTAAGGAAGTACTTTTTTTTTATCTTTTCTGGCCCGCGATCTACACTCATGTCATTGAAGATCGACCGGTCGATGCGATGGACGTAATGAGCACCTTTGAATAATATATATATGCATAATATATATAATGATGTAAAAACGGGTTGTGGCTCCAGGTGTTTTCTTTTTTATTAGGGGCGGTCCCAAATGGCTCTTTGAGTAAAAAAGGTTGCCGACCCCTGGTCTAGATGCTTTTATCTGACAGATAGTTTGCCCAAAGTTCAGCTGTATACAGAGGAGGACAAACTGCTTTCAGTGTTTTCAACCTTTTTTGAGCCAAGGTGCACTTTGTCCTCAGCAAACATCCTGCAGCACACCAACATCCAAACATGGAAAACAGGAGACTCCATAGGCCTGATTGATGTGGAGTCTCTCCAAGATCTCACCTGCAGTTTTTATAATAATTGAGGCAGAAAAAGTTGCAAGTTGCAGCTGTTGTAATGAAAGTTGTGATAGTTTTCAATAATAATTTTAAACTAACTTAGATGAAAATTTGTCCAGGTAGTTGTTTTTCCTTCCAGTTTATTAACAAACAATTTCATGTAACTTCACAAAAAAAAAGGGAACATGAATATATTTTTTCTAAACAGTGATTTTTTTCATATCATTTTTTTATTTGTTTCAATGTAGTTTAAATTTGTCTGTTGGCCATTTAGCCTTAATCCTGTTTCTTTTTTTTGTTGCTTTTATTTAAGCTTAACTCTTCTGATTTTTCAAAAGTGAAACTGAGTTCCTCCTTGATTACAGATAGTAGAAAACTGTTTCAGTTAGAAACATGATGTAGATTAAACACCAGGATGTCTGGCTGTTGATGATAAACTCAAATCATGAAAAAGAACCAAACTGTTTACCTCTGATATCATCAAGAAGATAAAAAAACTCATTTGTAAATGGCGTATATTTGTATAGCGCCTTTCTTCCTACAAGGACAAAGCGCTTTACAGTCACAGACCCATTCACCCAGTCACACACACATTCATACACCGGTGGTGGCTCCGCTGCCAAACACAGGCGCCTGCCTACCACCAGAGGCATGGTGGGGTTCAGTGTCTTGCCCAAGGACACTTCGACTCATGGGCGTGCAAGGCGGGAATCGAACCTGCAACCTTACGATCATGGGACGACCGCCCTACCGCTGCACCACGGCCGCCCGTTGGTCATTGTGCATTTGTTGTGCTTCATGACAGTTAATAGAGTAGCGTCATTGCAGAGATGCTTTCACCCAATGCATCATGGGAGATGTAGTGATGGCAGACAGACTCTCTTCTCTGAGCTTCATTGTTTTGTTCACTTGTTCCACGGTCTGACTCTGTGGAAAGCTACACCACTAAATATGAGCTATAGCTGGGATTTTTGTTAGACCGGAGACTTTATGAGCAGAATCAGAACCAGGAAGTGAAGACTTTAACCACTTCTGATTGGTCAGACTGATGACATGTGATTAAGACTCCAAGAATGATTGGTGGAGACAGTAAAAGGGGCGGGACTTTTCCAAAAACAGAGCTGAAGCTGCGGCTAAATCGCGGTACCGTCATTCTTATCAAAATGTCTTTAATAGAATCAAATAAACACAAAGAAAAAAGTATTTTATGATCTTTCATATTCCTAACTACTCAGTGTTTTATCAGGGCCTGTTTGGATGAACAAAGAGCTGAAATCCTGGAGGTGGAAAAAGTTTTTAGATCAGTGAAAATTAATTTCCCACTGTGCACCTGCCCATCTCTCATGGCACTGGTTGAAACACATTGCTTTAAATAACGCCACCATGACTCCTTCTGTACACAAACCAAACTTCTGAGAAAGAGTGTTGGCTTGGCCACATTCCACAAGACACTGTCTGTAGATGTCTGAGTCATCTGACACGTCTTCTGAAATGACACGCCCAACAAACTTGATCTTATTAGGACAGAACAGCACAGCATTTGATAGGTGCAAATCAGGGAATTTTTGGATTTTGTCTGAGAAATCATTATCAGACCATAAGTTGAACAGATGTTAAGCAGCGGTACTAGGACTCAACACAACTGTGTCGTCAAATGGTTGATTATGAGATCTCCAGCCACACAACCAGAGTGACAGGCTTTAAATTTGAGAGACAATTCATCCAAATATAAATCAAATAGAAAAGGAGGGAGAATGCCCCCCTCTCTCACCGCGTTGGTGGATTTAAAAGGTTCTGACACCTGGGGCCTGTTTCAGAAAGGAGGTTCAACCAACTCTGAGGTTGAACTTGAACTCTGAGTTGGTCAATCGGGAGATTAACAACTCTGAGTTTTCTGTTTCAGAGAAGCTGATCCGCGTTAGGTCAATCAACTCTGAGTGGACTGATTCAGAGGTGAGCGTGCGCACCGCGACTATAAGAAGCCATTATCAATGGAGCGCAGATATCACGAGTCACCATGGCAACCGTGAAAA
>JAUDJI010000063.1:0-54167 GCA_037389245.1 Oryzias sinensis | reverse complement strand
ACACCCAGACAGGACTTCTTCAGGATCTGACAGTTGTGGTTGTTGGTATTCCTCATGGCCCAGCCCGACAAATGTCGCTGAGCGTTTTTATCTTCAGCTGCAAAACAAAGAGACTCGCAAGTTCAAACCTCCCAAGTGTTCAGCCGCTCCTCAAAGACTGCTGTATGATCTGAGGTCCAAGAAAAAGGTTCAACCTTTCACCTGCTTTTTGTTGCCACTGTTGCAGTTTCCCATGGATTCAGTTAGCAAAAGTCAAAACAAAAAACCTAAAAAACTCTATTTATTAGGATTTGTGCCAACAAGAAAATATGATTGACTGCACAGTCACATCTGCTCATTAACCTAAAGGTTCAACTGTCCAATCAGAACACTGTATTTACAGCTGAGGAGGCATTTCATCTGTACGGTAAACTCCAAATGTCTCACCGCTGTAGATGTAGCGAACGTAACCATCTGTCCACTCCTGGAAGGGGTCGAACTGCTTCAGGTCCTGCACACAGACAGAGACAGCCGGACAGTCAGACGAATGCAGACAGACAGAAGGAGACACAGACGGGTCAAAGTTGGAGGAGTCTTCAATAATTACTTGTTACACTAAACATCTAAAGAGGACAGAATGAATGCTTGCCTGCAGTGAAGAATCCAAAAGAATCAAACAGATTACAGAACAATCAGTCTACCTGGGAGTAAAGGCCGTCTCTAGAGGTCTCTGTGCTCAGCCTGCATGACATGTTTGGACAGTGTCCAGTTTTTTAACTGGACATTGCACATATTTTACGTGTTGTAATTAGAACCTGATCAGCAGCTCTTATGTTTCAAAAAGAAGGTGCAGTTGGGCGGTTTATAGGACGGGGTAGATATTGATCAGTGTCAGGGCGGCCTGAAGATCAGCTGACAAAGTCTCTTTCACTGTTTTGGTTTAAGTGAAAACACAAATATGAAAACCAGTTTTGGTGTTTGAGCAACAACATCAGCGCATGCTATGTCAGCAGGCTCTTCCCAACCTCTACTTAACCTTCAACTGACAATGAAATGGTTCAGAAAGACTTAGAGCTGAGTCAGCAGCTCCAAAGACCTTCAGCTAACCTTCCAATAGTTTGTGCTTCTGGAAGGTCTGAAATATTGGAAGATCAGCACAGATGATGCTAACCCTTCCAGGTCAAGGGTCACTCGGAGAACCTGAAGAGTTCAGATGTTTAAACCCTTGACTATGAAGATGAAGCAGTTATGTCGTCCTTCTCACTTCTTTTCCAGCTCCCAACATTCTGCCATCTGCTCAAAGCCACATCAGTGTTAAATATGCCCACTAAATCACTAAAAACACAAGACTTAACGTAAATATTGCATAATATATAATTTGATAAAGAATATCAAGACAGCTTTAATGAGCTTTAGTATTTTCTTAACAGATATTTTGCTTGGATCCAGTAAAACAGAACCAGAGCAGCACCATAAAGTCTAACATCTCCTTTCTGTCTCATTTAGACAGAATAACAGAAACGTTTGTGTTTATTCCTCTTGTTCCTTGATCTTATTCTCAGTTTTTGTTTAAATTATATTATTATTTGGTTAATTGTTAAACACAGATTAGATCACAGTAATGGGTGAAATTATTATTTATGTAGATGTTGTTGATGACAGCCTAAACCAGGGGTCGGCAACCCAAAATGTTGAAAGAGCCAAATTGAACAAAAAAAAACAAAAATGTCAGGAGCCGCATAATATTAAAAGCCTTATTTAAGCCTTATAATGAAGGCAACACATGCAATATGTATCTATATTAGCTATATTAGCCTACTAGCAAAAGGAAGTCGCTACAAACACATTATGAGCATTATTAATGATTAAATCTTTATTTGTGAATTCTGCAGAGAACGACGTGTCACGTGACTGCTCTGTTGTGTAAGTTTAACTTCATTACAATATTAATGAATTATGTTTCATTGCTTTAATAAAATTAAAGAAATGTAATAAAGAAATCCAATTTTTTGTCATTTTTATTTTGAGGATTTAAACAATAAACAACAAAATGGAACGTGCGTGACGACGTGCCGCTCTCTGGGAACTAAACAGAGTGCAATAAAATGCAGCCTGCATTTATAAAAAGGAGAACAGCAGCCTTTTGAAAAGGTTAAGTATATAAAATCAAATACAGTTAAGTTTGATTTCTGTGCAAATGCCAAGCTAGTCAGAGCATGGTAAAACGCAGCAGCATCCTCTTCTATCGCTGTACATCTCTGGTAAAGACATTCAGCTTGCGCTTGAATGACAGAACAGCTTCAAGCATTTGCAGCAGGAGACTTTCATTCAGCTCATTTAGGTGGCTTGTCACAGTCCTTTCCACCAAAAAGTGCAGCTTTTCGAGCCACTCAGGATCTTCCAGTTGCAGGTAGTTCAGGTCTTTGCTTTTCAGGAATGTTTTCACGTGTTCTAAACAGACGACAAAGTGACGCAAAACGTCACCCCTACAGCCATCGCCTGTGTTGTGCAGCAAGTGATCAGAATATTTGCTTTCAACTTCATCAAGCAATGCACGGAACTGACGGTGGATCATTTACATCAGCCACCTGCCTAGCGGTCCGCTGCCCTACTGGTAGAAACGTGTATCACAGGCTATGGCGCAAACCTTCGCTGACAGAAATGTTGAAATTTAATATTGTAGTGGCGGTCATGTGCATTTTAGGTCTGTTAGCAGCAAGGGATTATGGGAGTTGGTCTCCTGGTCTAATTAGGGCTCAGCATGAGTGTTTCTTTTTGCCCACGTTTCTTTTCATATGGCAGTTTTGTTGTTCCACCTTAGTTTATTCTTCCTGTTATGTTGGCTCTTTATGTTGCACCATGAGTGTGGGAGGGGGAGAGGTTGATGACGCCTATGCAATGTTCAATGTGTTGCGTGTTCAAACTTAATGGGCTTGTTATGCTGGAAAGGACACTACGCCCGCAACTTCTCTTTCTGCCTCCTCCTCTCTGAGACCCTTCAGAGTCGTGTGGTGTATGGGACACGGACAGTTCTCCAGTGCAGCCAGATTGATTGACAGCTCAACTTGATGACAACTTGGCTCCCGTATTTCCCGCTACATGTGACGTACCTGCTTGGCGTTACAATATTTATTCTACACATTCTTACAGCATTGGAAAACGTAAATAATGTTTGTGTCGTGTTTTTCCTCCTACAGAAACCAAATTAAAACAAAAAGTATATTTCTCTCCCCCATCTTTTTACATTTTTAAAATTTTTGAAAATGCTCCAGGGAGCCACTAGGGCAGCGCTAAAGAGCGACATGCAGCTCCTGAGCTGTGGGTTGCCGACCCCGGCCTAAACCAATGTTGTGCATTCAGAGATGATCTTCTGCAGACCTCGGTCAGAACCAGTGGTTCTTTGAGTTCCTGTTGGCATCAATAAGGCATTTCTGCCCACAGAACTGCTCCTCACTGGATATTTTCTCTTTTCTGGATCGTTCTCTGTAAACCCTAGAGATGGTTGTGGGTGAAAATCCCAGTAGATCAGCAAATCCTCAGATCTGCCCGTCGGGCACCAACAACAACGTTCAAAGTCATTAATGAAGGTAATTAGTCAATCACCTTTCTTCCTCATTCTGATGCTCGTTTTAAACTGCAGAAGATCATTTCGACCATGTTTACTTAGAGTTACTGCCATGTGATTGGCTGATTAGAAATTTGCATTAACAAGCAGCTGGGCGGGTGTGCCTAATACAGTGGCCGGTGAGTGTTCACATATAGTCCTCAGTTGTTTGCCTGTGTGGCCCTGCAACAGACTGGCGACCTCTCCCTGCCTTCGCCCAGCAGTGGCCGGGTTAGACTCCGGCAGTCCCGTGACCCCGTAAGGGATAAAACAGGCTCAGAACATGGAAGGATGGATGTTAGCCTGTGCTCTACAGTAGATGATGATGTCATAGAGAATAAAACAAAAAGAGGAGTGTGCCTTGTCACCCCCACACAAACCCTCCAGCAGTAGGCGATGGTAACTAGGACCCCCAGAGGCCTGCACAGAGAAGCAGAATGAGGGAGTCTGCCTCCAATCCAAGCAGACTCCAACCACCTGGACCAGAGTCAGAAGGTGCACCATAGGACCCCCCCCCCCAGCAGCAAAGAGCAGGGGGGGCATGATTATGGAGACCATAAGCCCCATCCAAGCCAGAAAACAGAACTCCAGCTGTGCCAAGGGTGCAGCACAAAACCCTATCCACATGAGAACGCCTTCAAGCCCCAGACAAGCAGCCCACCACCACCCAGGAGCTGTGAGCACCACACCAGCAGAGAGCCAGGCAAAGGCAGATCCTCCCTGACCCAGAGGAGGGTACCAGCAAGAGACAGGGAGCCATGACAATAATGGTAAGTGTAGACTGACCAGGATCCCTGGTATTGGAAGGATAAGGAGACTCTGAATCAGCATCACCGGAACACGAACATCCCCAGGCTCAAATGTGATGTGCTCCCTGATTCATGGCATAGCCAGAGGTCTTCCTCTTCCAGGAAGGAGAAATGGTCATCAGGCCAAGGAGGCCAACCACCACAGCTAAGCAGCTGTCCCCCCCATCACAGGAGGAGGAGACAGAAGATCTGTGACCACCACTCTCCTTGGTGTGGAAAAAGGTGCAGTTGATTTCAACATCCAAGAGAATTTCAAGTAGGTACCTAGGAAGGCCGAGGACTTTTAGTCTCAGTGTTCTTTACCTCTCTTGTCCCCGCAGCTGTGGCCATCAGCTCTCTGATGGCTGTTGCAATGGCAATCCCCAAAGGTGAAGAGTGCTGTTAAGCTGAAAGAAATACTACCAACTCTGACTGGCTTGTGGGACTCCTCTAGACGCTGACAAGTATCCACAGTCTTAGCCAGCTGTGGCTGGGGCAGTTGTGATGGCAAAAAAACATTTGGATTAAAACACAGCCGGTTTATTTGACTATAAAGTAAAAATGACCAATCACAGCAGACAACACACATGATGCAGCAAAAACTGATCAGTCCATCGTTCCAGTCCAATGTGTGGACAGACTTTGAATAAAGTCATGTGACCTTCCAGTGTCTAGAATGTTCTCAGAATGTTGCCTTTGGATTCTTTGGATGTGGAAAAACTACAGTGGTGAACTTTAGGAAACTAACATGTGAATGGATTTGACATTCATTCTAGTTTACTTGTTTGTTTGGACACATTTAAACGTGATGATCTGGAAGAAATCCAAGAATCTGGAAAACTGTTCAGTAGCAGGAATTTCTGTCTGAGTCTCACTGGATGAAGTTTTGGATAAAGAGGATCTGGATCCATATTACCATATTATTGTTATTAGTAGGTCAGGGAACCGGATCCAGTCGGATCGATTAATATGAACTGATATCAACTGTGAATCGCATCGTCCACCACAAATTATGACATTAATCAAATTCTTATTCAAATACGTTGTTGCACCCTTATTTCTATGACAAACACTCTATCCAGTCAGGAGGGAGCATTTAGGAAGACCACACCCCTTCCTCTGAAAGCTGGCCTGGAAGAATCTGACAATAAAAACGTTTTAAACATTTGGCTAGAGATCACAAACTTTAATTGAAGCATCTGGTTGGCAAGTCTCTATAACTTGAATCACTTGCACTATAGCATGTCACCATGATGGGAATAAAGAAATACTCAGAAATGCTATTTTATGTGATGTCTGCAGGGGATGTTTGGTTTTTGTTGGTGTTTCACTGTTTCTTCCGGTGCTGGCCGACTGTGGCTCCTCCACACCCTGATCCAGACCCTCACCTGACCAACCCATGACATGTTTATCTTAACTTTCCTTTAAATATGTCCTCCATCAGAAACATTTAACATGAACATGTTAAAAACACATTTTCAGAGTGGAAGGTTTTTTTAGGTAATTGTACTCACGCAGTTTTATCTTTGTGTATTCTTGGTTTACAATTCTTTGACCTTGCAGCTTATGTCCCCATCAATCTCCACATAATGTGAGGTTGGAGGCTAAAGGAGGAAACTTTCTGATGGTATCTCCATGCAAGTCCCATCAGACATCTTCCCGGTGTGGCCAGAAAAAGCAGTGGGTTATGCAGCCCTTCTCTAAGGGGCAGCACCACGCAGAGCCATGTAAAGGTGCTGCAGTCAAAACCATCCCCCTAAAACACAAGTCATGCTCTTTGTCTCTCCATTTGAACAGAAATCCTCACATTAAACCTCCATCTGTGTAACACGGTTGACATTTCAGCCTCTTTAGGGCCCTAAACCTTATTCAACTCATCTTAGCATAAACCTGACATGCAGTTTTGGAAATCTAATATCTAAAGCAAGTTTACGTGAACATGTTGATAGCACAGTTAGCCATGAATCACCTCTGCACGTGCACAGTCAAATATTGAAGAGAAGTCACGACTAGCCACACGGTCTTTACATTTCCTCAGTCATGTGACTGTTGGCCAAGTGACTTTGAAACAAAGCACTGCTGATCTAAGGAGGCCTTTTCAGTGGGTAACACGGCTGATGTTGGTTTCTTGGACACACAAATTTGATGATTTGATGTGCATCAAAAAGCAAAATAGATTTTTTTAAACTTTTGTCATTCTTTAGTAACTACTTGGAATAAAGACATAAGAAGACGGTTTATGCAAACACTTACTTCAATGTCAGTATGAAGGACAAAACCTGACATTTAGGAAGTCGGACGGCATAAAACCAACAGCTTCCAGTTTAGTATTTCTATTTCTCGATAGAAGTCTATGGAATTTTGGCTTTAGAGTCAGTGGGAACTTCCTGTTTGGAACATGAGGGAGAGGAGAGGTCGCTTAGTCCAGGTCTTATATACAGTCAAAGGAAACGAGCCACCTCCTCTCTTCCAGGCTAAAGCGATGTGTTAGCTGTTAGCTGGCTTATGTTTATCCAAACGTCACATGGTTGTCACTAATCACTGCATAGGCTTGACGGATCATGTTTCATGAAAGAAACAACATCAAAAGAGAGAATTTGATGCAAAAGAAAAGAATGTTCAGATTTTTAAAAAGTGACTTTTTTATTGAAAAAACCTTATACTTACAGACACACTTCAAAGAAGAGTGTTTTTGGTGTTTTTAACATTTTTTCACAATGGAGGACATTTATAAAAGAACTGACGATTAAAGCTGAGGTTCTGTTTTTCAATCGTGAGGGATCAGCAGAGGGAGAAAATGCACCATTTCAAAAGGTTGGTGACGCAGCGACACGCCAAAGCCTCACTGCAGCTCCTTCTCCTCCTCCTCTTCCTCCTCTAAACATCTTTGGTTTCCTCAGAATCTGCCTCAAAACTGTGCTCCAATAATACTCGCCCTTCTGTTGTGCCGCTAATATTATCTGGCTGAGCGATAAATTGAAAAATTTCAAACTTTTAACAACAAAAACAGCATTTTCTAAACACAATAACAGACATGAATCCACAGTGAATAAAACTTTATCAGCAGTGTCTAACATTACAGAGCCGGTGTTGAGCTGCATCTTTACTGTCAGTGTCAAGAATCCAAACATGATCGTGTTTTTAGGCTGTTGTTGTTCTGATTTCATGACAAAATGAATCAGCTGGAGGCAGAATCAGGAGAAAAGTGCTTTTTCTGTCAATCTACAGTCCTCTAGTAAATGTGTCTTTATTTTCTCAGCAGGTTTGAATTTGACTTGACGGTTAGAAGACATTAAAGATGTGTTCTTACTGTTTGGACATGACTTCATGCTATTGCTTTTTCTTGACAAAATTAAGAGATGAATTCTCCCTCCTCAGTTGGTTCAGACTACTGACTGACACCCCTCCTGTACCTACCCCCTCATGGGGGCATTTAGCTGTGCTAAAGAGAAGAAACAACTCATTTGTCATAGAGCATAATAAAAAAAAACGTCAACGATGTGTGAAAATGCCAAAGAGCAAAGACTGATTAGAAATCTGAGTCCCTTAAACTGTTGTTTTTATCCGATGTTTTCTTTGTTCTGACGTTTTCTCTTTCCATTAAACATATCATTTTTTAAACAACACCTATAGTTTTTCTATATAAAAAATGTAATCATTTGTCTGGTAATTTGCCCAGCTGGTAAAAACTGAAATGTTGACCTCTGGGGTTATGAGCATCAAACCACACGCAGCCAAACCCGTTTGAATGTTGTAGCTGTCCAAAGCGGGATTACTGATTTGTTTTAGTGCCTGACACAGAAACTCTGTCGAGCGCCGGAAGCTTTTGTCTTTATGAGACGCTCAAACTACTGATGGCTCTGAAAACATCTGCTGCAAACATTTTTACAGCTTGTATTTGGCTGAACTTTATGTTTTGAGGACATTTCCTTGTTAAAATAAAATAGTGTTTGCTAAATCTACTGTGTCATTTGTCATTTTGAATTTGTATTTTTGAATTTCGGATTTGGGGATTTTGCCAAAAATCAGCCTCGTCATCATTAAAAGATCTCTGGGACGCTTTGACGACGGATCAGAAGATGATTCGAGTGGACATGTAAACATTTTAAATATTCTGAGAGACTTTCTTGAAGGCCCAGGGGGCCTCACACACAAATATAATATCATGAAAACAATTATATTGCCTATATTTAACATCTTAATAGAGGGCATTTCAAGCTAAAAGTAGAAGTCCGATTAGTTGTCAGTTATTTAGTTTTCACCCAGGTGAGCGACGTGTTCTCTGCATGTGATTCATCCCCAGGGGGGGCTGCAGCCACAGCCGCGCTCGGTCTAACCCTCCGATCCACCGGATCAAGCATCGACAGTAAAATAGTAAGCGGTCCAAACAGCTGAAATCCCATGGACGTCTATAGAGACATGAACAGCTGTTAGCGAGTCTTTCTATCGGTCAGAAGAACCGTTCTGGATCTGATGCCTTTTATTAACATCTTCTTGATGATCCTCATTTTTGGTCATGATTTTGTAGCTGTTCCCATTGAGAGCATTTAGCATGACTCTGCCTGGATTTGAACTCACAGCCTTCCAGTCTCAGGGTGGACACTCCACCAAAAGGCCACTGAACTATTTGGTGTTTTTTTGTACAATAAAATCCTGTGACCTTCTTTATTATCTGGCTTTTTCTTTTATTAGTTTTTTGACCAGTCTATCCCAAAATATAACATTAAATACAGGTTATCTACTCTTTTCCAAGTAGCCAATATTTATGTATTAATTCATATTTAGATGTATTAAAGTTAAGGTTGCTTCTCCAATTGTGCTTCCAGTACTTTAACTTTACCAATAATAAACATTTTTATGTTACTCAGTAGTAAAGTACCAAGCAGAAGATCTGTTCTTTACTTGACTGTTTCTACCTCTGCAGGCGTTGGTGATTTAAGGTCTTCCTGTGCGGTTCATTACAATATAGCAACAAGTACAAGTAGGCCTATCCTGTAATAGTTTGTAAGTAACTTGCACGTGTTTTTGATTGCTAATATCTAATATATCTGCTGATTTTAAAACAGGATTCTAACGTCCAAATGCCTCCATGTTGGAGGAGCTTTAAAGCTCAGCAAATTCCCCTAAAATGTGAAGCTGTCTCCCCTCAACCAAAGAACAGACACGACAGGTCAGGCTGTGAGCTCTTTCTATTCAGAAAGTCTGTTTTTCATCTATGAAAGCCTCATCCTGTCTTCAGGTCATGGTTCACCTTGTTCACCTGCATCAGAACCCAACCGGAGCTTCTGCAGCCAATCAGGGAGCAGCGCAGCCTCTGACCGGCCTAATGCTCCTCCGTGTCTCTTTCCGTCCTTGACACTGAAACACGCGTGACCCCTGACATCTCCTCTCTAGAAGATCGTCGTGGTGCCGAGGCCGCGTCAGCATCTGCATCCACGCTGAACGTGACGAGTGTCCACGCGTGGACTCACATCGCGATCCACTTTCTGACACACAGACCGGAATCCTACCGCCACTGAATCTGACTAAAGCCTCGATCATTGTTCCACGTGAGCGCCGTTTCTCGGCATTTATACCCCAAACGTGTCAGTCTGCTGCATTTGCCCCTGCCGAGGGTGGCAGCAGAAGACGCGCGCGCGCAGGGCCCCGAGTCGTCCGTTGGGGGCCTAAATGTTATAAAAATAATAATAAAAAAGGCCGATGTTTTAAGTTCTTTACATTTATTTTTTCTTTTACAATAATCAGTAAAACAACAAAAAGAAAAATCAAAATAAAGCCGCTTTAGGCCCAAAGGCCCGGTTCTGGTTCCGCGTTTGTTCAGCTTCAAATTATGAAAATAAATCTGGACTCTGCTTGAACACCGAACCTCGTATTACAATGAATGTGGTTCGGTTCGGTGGTCATCACGCAGGTCTGAGCTCCGGATCAAAGTGCGGCGCACGCGCGCCTTCATCATTTTACAATCATTTCTGGCCTTTTAGTGTCTGACTAAGAATATTTATAAATAATTCTAATGATTGGAAGATTATTTTGGAGCTGTTAGCGTTTCATTTTTCATGTTTAAATTTGTCTCGAAACGGAATTTCATTTTGGATTTTTAGTTTCGTTTCTTTTTGAAAATCTAAAAAAAACCAAAAATGAACAACGTTTTCTAACATTAAAAACAAAAACAGATCGTATCGAAAAGAATAATTCAAGTGAGGTTTTCCTGTCTTTAGTTTAACGAAAAAAAAAAAAAAATTCCAAAAGCGACTTTTCATCTTATTATATTTACGGCTGATCCCAGGAAGCCCGGTATCGGTGGTTCGGACGGTTCTCCTAGAACCCAGTTTTTATTCTTACACTTCGGTTCGGCCCGTTGGCGGCTCCTCTCTCTCGTCTCGATTCTGTTTCTGAGCTCGTAGGTTTGAGGTTCGATACCAGCACAATTTCACCACGAGTACTACCATCAGTATACATGTCAAACCGGACGAGGCATGGTTCGGTTCCGGTCCACGCACCTGCGGCAGTTTTGGGTCGTTGATGTCCCAGGAGAACTTCATCCCGATCGAACACACGCAGTCCGTTTCGTCGCCCTCTTCTGCCCGGGACATGACTGGTTCTGGTTCTGGTCCAGATTCTTCTGATCTTACTGAGAACTCGATGAAAAACTTTTCAAAGTTCGTGAAATCAGCACGTGCCACTCCGCGAGAGTTACCTGAAAGACTGACAGGACAGGTGAGCGCGAGGAGGCAGAGGAGGAGAGAGAGAGGGACAGAGAGGAGAGCCGAGTGTGTGTGTGTGCGTGTGTTTGTGTGAGCGCGCGTGTGTGTGAGTGGGTGGGTGTGTTTGCTTTGCAAACACCTCATTGCTTTTCCAAAAACAAACTAATTAATGAATGTGCACCAGAACAAGGACTGAAGGAGACCAGACCCAAGACCAGGACTGAAGGAGACCAGATCCAGGACCAGGACTGAAGGAGACCAGACCCAAGGCCAGGACTGAAGGAGATCAGACCCAGGACCAGGACTGAAGGAGATCAGACCCAGGACCGGGACTGAAGGAGATCAGACCCAGGACCAGGACTGAAGGAGACAAGGACCAGGACCGAAGGAGACCAGACCTAGAACCAGGACTGAAGGAGACAAGGACCAGGACTGAAGGAGATAAGACCCAGGACCAGGACTGAAGGAGATCAGACCCAGGACCAGGACTGAAGGAGACAAGGACCAGGACCGAAGGAGACCAGACCTAGGACCAGGACTGAAGGAGACAAGGACCAGGACTGAAGGAGATAAGACCCAGGACCAGGACTGAAGGAGAGCAGACCCAGGACCAGGACTGAAGGATACAAGGACCAGGACTGAAGGAGATCAGACCCAGGACCAGGACTGAAGGAGACAAGGACCAGGACTGAAGGAGATCAGACCCAGGATCAGGACTGAAGGAGACAAGGACCAGGACTGAAGGAGACCAGACCCAGGACCAGGGCTGAAGGAGATCAGGACCAGGACTGAAGGAGACCAGACCCAGGACCAGGACTGAAGGAGACAAGGACCAGGACTGAAGGAGATCAGACCCAGGACCAGGACTGAAGGAGACAAGGACCAGGACTGAAGGAGACCAGACCCAGGACCAGGACTGAAGGAGATCAGACCCAGGACCAGGACTGAAGGAGAGCAGACCCAGAACCAGGACTGAAGGAGACCAGGACCAGGACTGAAGGAGACCAGACCCAGGAGCAGGACTGAAGGACAGCAGACCCAGGACCAGGACTAATGCTGACAAAAAACCATAACAAGGATTAGATCAAATCAGGACCAGAATGGACCAGAAACAAGGGCAGAAAAGGGCAATATTGGGGCTGTGATTGAAGGCAACTTGGACCTGCAGGATGATTTCAGTCCAGGATCAGAGCAGAAAATTGTCTGAGTACAACAGACCAGGACAAAGATCAGCACTTAAGAGGACCAAAGCCAGGAAAGGGTCAACTTGAAAGAACATCATAACAAACGCACACCAAAGCAAATCAGTACTGAAGCAGACTGGACCCAGGACTTTATCAGATCAAGACCAGAACAGGCTTGGACTGAGACTATAGCAGACCAGAACCAGGTCTAGGATTAGGATAGAGCAGACCACTATTAGAATATATTTGGATCTTTTCCAGTCTTAGGGTTGGTGTAACCACACAGACTCAAACATGTCAGAGGAATGTTTATTATTTTCTGGTCGCTGCACTGAGCAGTAGGACCTCCAGGTCCCTAGAGGTCTGATCCTCTGCAGATGTCTGCCTTCTGTAATGAAGCTAGTGCAATGCAGGAATCATGGGTCTGACATCTACATCATCCTCAAACACAAAAACAGTCTGAGGGCGCCCTCTGCTGGAGGAAAGGCGTTAGAACTATCAGTCGGTTTCCAGAAGGCCAGCTCAAAGAAGACGGAGTGTGGAGGCATCAAACCATCAAAGAGGAACTAGGACATCATCTTTGATGGTTTCCAGATTGTTCAAAAGTTATTAATCTATTTTTAGAACAAAGGCTTGTGTACATTTTTCTGTGTCTGAACTCCAAATATTCTGCAAAAGTAGGATAACTTTATTCAGATTCCAATTTGTCATTAGAACAGCAAACATTTACAAAGGTGTTATTCATTTATAAGACAGCTAAAAAAGAAAGAAAGTATTAATTATAGTTAAAATGATAAAAAAAATGAAAACATCTTCATCCAAAGAGACAACATTGAGGGTAAAAAGAAGTGGTTTGGTTTCTGAGCCTGGGTAGCAGACACCATGTTAGATAAATACAGCGATTTGATTGGTTAGAATCTGGACCAATTAGCACCAATTAGCTGTTTGATGGCAGCTTTGTCACTATAAACTGAAACTTAACTCAGCAAAATCAAAGACAGGAAAAAAGTGAAATGACACACAACACATGCGAAAACCTTTTCTTTAGCTTGTCTTTCCAGCAAAAAAAAAGGATTTGAAAGCAAAAAATTTGAGAGCAAAATAAAAAATAATTGGAGATGCATTCATGCTGCCAAAGTGAACCATGTGATCATTAGAAGAACTAGATCCTCCCTAGCCCGACCAGCCAGACCAGGAGAGATGGGGCAGGAGACCCCGGACCAGGCACCCCTGAAGGGGGGACCACCCACTCAACCAGCCAGGTGCAGAAGAAGCCCCCTTCTGTTCCGTGGGCCTTTCCAGCACTGGGGAGCATGGAAGACCCCGGCGCCCAGGCCCAAAGGCCACAGGACAGGTGTACAGGAATATGCGCCAGAGCGGAGAAAGATTGTAACTGGGTACCATTCTCTATTCGTTCTCCTCCTAAAAGGTACCTTTTTCTCTTGTCTTTCTGTCATGATCAGAACACGAGACGGACCCAGGTGCTGGAACCCAGAAGGAAAAGGCAGGTAAGTGGTTGGTAAGTAAAGATTTATTTTACTGATCCAGTAAAGGATCCAGTAAAGGATTACCATTAGGCCCAGGAGCTTCAGCACCTGGGCCTAATGGTATTCCGTACAGGCTCCATAAGAACACCCCCAGAGTTATTACTTATCTCTGGAGGCTGATGAAGGTGGTGTGGAAAAACGGGGATATTCCAAAAGCATGGAGAAGAGCAGGGGGGATTCTGATTCCCAAAGAAAAATACTCATCAGCCATTAGCCAGTTCTGTGACGGGGGAAGCCAGGGGGGAAACCCATTTAAAATGAGAAGGGTTTTAATGCCAAAACCACAAGTGTAAAATGGAGTATAGACAGAAGATGCTTCGGCACAGAATCAAAAACATACATGGCTTAAGTAGACCCAAACATAATTAACACCAAATCAAAACACCTGTGACACACGCAGGGAACCTCAGGAAGGAGGAAGAGGGACTCCAGGAGGGATCCCACAGAGAAAGTCAAGCCTTTTCCTGACAGAACCCCACCCCCTACGTCCGGCTACCAGACGGACGACGAGGTTGATCAGGGTGATCACGATGGAAACGGGCAACCAGGGATCGGTCAACAACGAAACAGTAAGGAACCCACTGTCGATCCGCCGGACCGTAACCCTCCCAGTCAACCAGATATTGCAAACCACGTCCCACCCTTCTGGAACCAAGGAGAGTCTTGACCGTATAAACGGGACCTCCATCCACGATACGGGGGGCTGGAGGAGATGCTGGCGCGGTTTAAGAGGGGAGACTCTGGCAGGTTTCAGCTTGCTCACATGAAACACAGGATGGATGCGTAGGGTGCGAGGAAGATCCAATCTAACAGCAACGGGATTGATGATTTTTGGAATCCCCCTTTAACGGAACATCTGCTGAGGAGAGCCAAACTCTGTCTCCCACCTTATACTCCGGAGCTCTTGTTCTCCGGTGATTGGCCACCACTGTGATACGCTCCTGGTTAGGCAAGAGTTCGAGCCTGTATCTGCTCCAGGTTCGGCGACAATGTCAACAGGTCCAGAAGAGGAGGCCTGTTGTTCCTGACGAGGAAACAGAGGTGGCTGATAACCATAGGCAGCCTGGAAAGGGGAGTATCCGGATGAGTTGACTAGAGACTTATGGGAGTACTCCGCCCATGGGAACTGAGAAGACCAGGTTTTGGGGCTTTTGCTGCACATAGCTCGTAACGTGGTCTCCAAGTCCTGGTTGTACCTCTCTACCTGGCCGTTAGTCTGAGGATGGAAGCCTGAACTCAGACTGACCGTGATCCCAAGGAGGTTGCAGAACTCCCTCCAGAAAGCAGCAATGAACTAGGGACCACGATCTGAGGTGATGTTCTGAGGAAGTCCATGTAAACGAAACAGGTGTTGACTGACGAGCACAGCCAATTCCTTAGATGACGGAAGTTTCCGCAGGGAAATGGCGTGTACCAGCTTGGAAAAACGATCAATGATGGTAAGAATGACCGTCTTACCTCGTGAGTTGGGTAGACCAGTGATAAAGTCCATGGCAACATGGGACCAAGGTCTAGACAGCAGAGGTAGAGGATGAAGCAATCCAGCAGGTGGGGTCCGGGGTGTCTTGACACTGGAACATATGGGACAAGCAGCCACAAAGGCCTTAATGTCAGAGGACATAGAGGGCCACCAAAAACGCTGGGCCACCAGAAAACTGGTTCTGGTCACTCCGGGATGACAGGCCAGTCAGGAGGAATGACCCCACTTAAATACCAGGGTGCGTAGGGATGGAGGTACAAACAGGCACCCTTCTGGACAGCCGGCAGGATCAGGAACCGATGCCTTTAC
This sequence comes from Oryzias sinensis, assembly GCA_037389245.1. Classification (NCBI taxonomy): domain Eukaryota; kingdom Metazoa; phylum Chordata; class Actinopteri; order Beloniformes; family Adrianichthyidae; genus Oryzias; species Oryzias sinensis. The sequence continues at coordinate 38,572 of JAUDJI010000063.1, read as the reverse complement.
CTTGCGCTACAGCGACCAGCGAGTGGTTCTCAACACCACGTGAGGAGGGATAATGGTGGTGGTGGCTGCAGGTATTGCAGACTCCTCCTCCGTCTGGAACTGCCTTGAAAGGGCGTCAGGCTTGATGTTTTTGCTTTCCGGACGGTAGGATATAAAAAAAATTGAACCTGTCGAAGAACAGAGCCCACCTCGCTTGGCAAGGGTTTAGACGCTTGGCAGTTCGGATATATTCTAAATTCTTATGATCAGTCCATACTAAAAATGGTTGTTCAGCCCCCCCCAACCAGTGACGCCACTCCTCCAAGGCAAGTTTGACCGCTAGCAGCTCCCTGTTCCCAATGTCGTAGTTTCTCTCTGCAGGAGTGAGCTTTCAGGAGAAATACGCGCAGGGATGGACTTTATTATCGGCCGGTCTCTGTGACAAAACAGCTCCTACCCCAGAGTCAGAGGCATCCACCTCCACAATGAATTGTTTTGAGGAGTCAGGCTGAGTCAGAATAGGGGCTGTAGAGAAACGACTCTGCAGCTCGGTAAACGCATTATCAGCCCCCTCATTCCAGACAAAACGTACCTTAGCTGATGTGACTTCATGGAGGGGGTGCAGCAACGCCACTGAACCCGAGAAAGCGCTGGAGTGGTTTGCGTACAGAAGGAACAGGCCATTCTAGAACAGCTTTAACCTTAGAGCCATCCATCTGGACACTCCTAGGAGAAACCACATGACCCAGGAACCGAGTTTGCGTGGTATGGAACTCGCACTTCTCGGCCTTACAGTAGAGCTGGTTCTCCAGCAGGCGCTGGAGTACGGCTCTGACGTGCTGAACATGAGTGTCGGGGTCTGGGGAGAAAATCAATATGTCGGCAAGATAAACAAAGACAAACTTGTTTATCATATCTTTCAGGATGTCATGGATTAAACTTTGGAAAACTGCTGGGGCATTTGTTAGGCCAAAAGGCATAACTAAATACTCAAAATGTCCATCAGGAGTATTGAAGGCTGTCTTCCACTCATCCCCCTCTCTGATGCGGACCAGATGATATGCGTTCCTGAGGTCCAGTTTAGAAAAAACCTGGCCTCAGCTCAACAGGTTAAAAGCAGTCTGTAACAGAGGTAGGGGATAAGTATTGCGAACTGTAATACTGTTCAGACCTCTGTAATCAATACAAGGGCGTAGTCCTCCATCACGTTTCCCCACAAAAAAGAATCCCGCTCCAGCAGGAGAGGAGGACGGTCGAATGACCCATGCTTGAAGACACTCCTGTAGGTAAGTGTCCATAGCATCCCTTTCAGGTGGTGACAGGGGGTAAATGTGACCCCTAGATGGTTGCGTACCTGGCAAGAGGTCAATAGCACAGTCATACGGATGGTGGGGAGGAAGAGACCCAGCTCGAACCTTACAGAAAACAGTGCTTAAGTCATGATACACAGAAGGAACATTGCTGAGATCAGGGGGAGCAGCAGGCTGTTGACCTTTAACAACATTACGAACAGCAGCAGAAGAGAGACAGTTAAGCAAGCAAAAAGAACTCCAAGATAATACCCGTCCTGTGGACCAGTCTATGTGAGGGATATGTTGACACAACCAAAGAAAACCCAAAATTATAGGTGGATTCAACGACTCCACAACATAAAAACTTAGGAGTTCAGAGTGGTTACCAGACACAGAAACAGAGACATTGACGGTGCAGAAAGACACTTTGTGGATAACAGAGCCATTAATGGCTTTGATAACTAAGGCAGGAGACAAAGGTTCCACAGGAATCTTAAGTCTGTCTACTACCTCCCGGGAGATTAGATCTCCATCAGAACCAGAGTCGATCAGGGTCTCAAACTCCTCTGCTGCTCCTGCATGAGACACTAAGACCTTGGTTGACGGTCGTGGATGAGAAGAAAACGAGGATCTGCAGCTTACCAGTTCCCTCTTAGCTGGTAAACCCTGACGTTTACTAGGGCAGTGGCACAAAAAGTGTCCAGACTGTCCACAGTACAAACAAAGTCTGTCCCTCATGTGGCGCTGTCTCTTAGCAGAAGTGAGACGGCCTGTTCCTAGCTCCATGGGCTCCGGGGGAGGAGCAGTTACCTGCCGAAAAATGTTGGAAGGGGGCGGGGTCTCCCCTTCAGACAGCAGTGGATGGAGACCTGTGTTGTTGCGTAGTTCACGACCCCGTTCCCTCATCCTCCGGTCGATACGCAAGGCGAGATCGATCAGCTCCTCTAGATCTTCAGGGATCTCCCTTGGCGCCAGCTCGTCCTTGAGGGCATCGGAGAGCCCCTGAAGGAAGACCTCCACCAAGGCTTCGTTCAACCAGCGGGTGCCGGCAGCCAAAATCCGAAAATCCACGGCATAATACGCGACACTGCGAACCCCTTGCTGGAGGCGGAGGAGTTCAGAAGCAGGGTGCCTGTGAGGCGTAGTGGAATCAAACACCGTGAGGAGCTGAGAGGAAAAAGCTTGAAGGGGAGCGACCAAGCTCCGCTCCAATCTCCCAATCAGGCAGACCCCGCTTAGCTCGTCCGCTCAAGTAGCTCAGAGTGAACGCCACCTTGCTCTGTTTGGATGGGAACTCATTTGGATTAAAGTCAAAGTGAAGGTGGCAGTAGGTAAGAAACGCCCGGCAGTCCTCTGGTGTACCATCAAAAGGTTCGGGGGGACCCAGTTGGGTTTGACGGGGTGGAGAGGAGGAAACGTGCTCCAGCCTAGAGAGGCATTCATGGAGTTGTTGCATGATCGGCATAAATCCTCTCATCTCCTGCATCAGGTCCGACAGTCCTCACCAGCGGCAGAATCTCCGTTGGCAGGTAAGTCCCTCAAGTGTGATCTTCCTGCTGGGTTCATCATGGCCGAAGCTAAATGTGACAGGGGAAGCCAGGGGGGAAACCCAATAGCAGAAAGGAACGACTCGGAACCAGTTTCCAAAACGAGAAGGGTTTTTTTAATGCCAAAACCACAAGTGTAAACTGGAGTATAGACAGAAGATATTTCGGCACAGAATCAAAAACATACATGGCTTAAGTAGACCCAAACATAATTAACACAAAATCAAAACACCTGTGACACTCGCAGGGAACCTCAGGAAGGAGGAGGAGGGACTCCAGGAGGGATCCCACAGAGAAAGTCAAGTCTTTTCATGACAAGTTCTGCCAGATCAGTCTCTTGAATGTAGAGGGTAAGATTTTCTTCAGTGTCCTTGCCCAAAGGCAGAGAAACAACTTTGTTGACACATCTGTACAGAAGGCCGAAATTCAAGGATTTTCAGGATGCCTGGAGCACGCCAACATCATCTGGCACCAGATTCAAACTGCCAAAAAGGAAAGGAGAGACCTACGTGTGGTTTTCTTAGACTTAGCTAATGTGTTTGGCTCAGTCCCACACAACATCCTGTGGACAGCTTTTAACTATTTCAATGTACCACTCCGAATCACAAAGTTAGTCAGGACCTACTTTCATGATCTCCAGTTCTGCGTAACACATAAGAACTCCACTACGGCTTGGCAGCATCTGGAGATTGGTATTATGGCAGGGTGCACAATCTCCCCTCTAGCATTCATTATGGCAATGGAGCTGGTTATATGGGCATCCCGATGGGTAGTGGGAGGTGAGAAGACCAATAGGGGCCTGCGTCTCCCACCAATAAGAGCTTACATGGATGATATGACCATCATCACAACAACAAAACCATGCACTAAGCGATTGCTTCAGAAACTGCAAGAGAACATTCAGTGGGCGAGGATGGAATTCAAGCCAACCAAGTCACGTACCATCTCCATCATTAAAGGCCAGTTAGTAGGGGAGCAGTTCTACATCAATGGCCCTTAAATATGTATGAGGTCTCAATTAGCCATGTCCACCGTCTGGAAAGGCTTGTGAACTCATACCTGGGGAAGTGGCTTGGAGTCCCAACTGCCTCAGCAGTGTTGGACTCTACATTGATGGAGTCCTGTCACTACCAGTCTCTAGCCTCTAGTGGAATAATTTAAATGCGCCAAGGTGAGGCTTGAGATGTCACTCTCCGACTCCCGAGACCCGGTGGTGAGAAGTGCAGCTCCAGTCCTAGCAACAGGGAAGAAGTGGACCCCTGCTGTAGCAGTGCTGCAGGCAAAGTCTGCTCTGGGCCATCGCGACATAGAGGGCCTCGTCCAACAAGGCAGAGGAGGCTTTGGGTTGGGGGTGATAAAACCTCTCTGGCAAAAGGCATCTGCAGCAGAATGTTGACCAATGGTGGTAGAGGAGGTACGCCAACTGGAAGAAGCAGGTAGACACTCCAAAGCTGTCGCTCAAGCAAAACAGGGCCGATGGGTAAGGTGGGAGGGAGTAGAAAGGAGGAAACTCACATGGAGCGAACTTTGGAGCATGGAATCCAATAGGCTAAGCTTTCTTTTACGAGCCACCTATGATCTGCTGCCCACCCCCTCAAACCTGCAGCTTTGGCTTTGGAAAGATCCATCCTGCCCCCTTTGCTCAGCAACTGCAACGCTAAAGCACACCCTAGTGGGCTGTGGGACTAGCCTCACGCAAGGCAGATATACATGGAGACACAACCAGGTCTTGAGATTTCTTGCCAATACACTTGAGTGCAAGAGGGTATTTATCAACGCCCAACCCATCAGCAGCCTGGATGTGCGCCGACACCCACCACCATTTGTCTGAGAAGAAGTGATCCTTCCCTCCCTGAGATGACCCCCCTGAAAGCAGCCAGGGACTGGCAAATGCGAGTCGACCTTAACCAGAGGCTTATCTTCCCCTCAGAGATTGCCGTAATCACTCTGCATCCAGACCTTGTCCTCTGGTCTAATTCGTGCCAATTGCCTACATCACAGAATTGACAGTCCCCTGGGAGGACTCCTTTGACGAAGCTTATGAGCATAAGAAACTTTGCAATTCCAATTTAGCAGAGTGCTAAATCAGAGTGCGCCCAGTGGAGGTGGGATGCAGGGGCTTTGTCACCAGTACGACTACTAAGCTCCTAAGAGAAGTTGGAGTCAGAGGACGGGTACACAGATAGGCTTTAAAAGAACTGACCAACACCGCTGAGAGGGCGAGCCATTGGCTGTGACTGAGGAGAAGTGACATCACATGGACAAAAATGACCAACTAGCAGTGAGACACACACCCAGGCTTGATCAGCCTGTGGTGGGCCTACCTCAGCAGAGGGTGTATTGTGATAAATGGCCGAAACACCTTAAGATGTTGGGGTGCACAACTGATGATGTGTCTCGCTTGCAAATTAATTGAAGTCCAAGCACCTCAAGAGCTCCTGAAATTTAAAGTGGTAATGTTAGGGATTGTAACACCTAGTCCTTTCTACAACATAGACAACTGCAAGTCTAAATTGATATATATTTTTAAAAAGTTTACTGAAGCGCTGAATATATTTATGATACTACTAATCTACTGTGATGTCTTGGGGAATGTTCTGGAAACGATTAGTCATGACTTCACCAGAAAAGGGTCTTCTCAGCACCCAGTGCTAAAAAAACCTGTTTTTGCTTTATTAGTGCTATAATGAATAAAATTTAAAACTCTTCTCACGTAAAATTATTGCCTTCCGGATATAAATCCATTTTGGTATCTATCAATAATGCTTGATAACGTATTCTGTAATCGTGTTGCTAAGAGTTTACAGATTATTTTAAGGTCAGCGTTTAACAAACTTAGTTGTATAAAATGTTCACATTTGTTTGAGAGTTTTCCTGGTTTAGGATTATTAACGCACTATTCATTGATGGGGTGAGATTGTTATTTCTAAATGCTTCTTGGAGCATTTCAAATATGGGTGTTAATACTTTATTTTTAAATTCTTTGTACAAATTGATTGGGTGACCATCTGGACCTGCTTTTTTGCAAGATTTGAGACTATCAATTGCATGTCCAATCACCTCTCTACTGATTTCCAGATATAGGAGGAGCGGTTAACTGATCTAAGACATTGTTTATGTTTTGAGTATTTGTTTTCACTTCTGCGTTGTATAACTCACTGTAGTATTCTTTAAATGCTTCATTAATATCAGCAAGATTTACAAGAGTTATGTAATTTGATATAATAGATGTTATTGCTGTTTTAAACTCCAATTGTTTTATCTGCCAAGCCAGCAGTTTGCCTGCCTTGTCACCTTGATCATAGAAGGATTGTTTCAACCTTAAGAGACTTGCTGCTGCTCGACCAGCTGATTGTTTATTATATTCTGCTTTTGAATTCGCTAACTCATTTATCAGTCACAAATTATTTTCTTTGTTTGGCTTTTCATGAAGAGTTTAAATCTTGTGTTCCAACTGTTGTCTCTCCCTTCTCCCTTCTCTTGATTTTGAACCTGTGTAGCTGTCATGACTAGAACACGAGGGGACCCAGATGCTGAAACCCAGAAGCAGAGACAAGTAGGTGAGTTGTAAGTGAGATGTTTAATAAAGTTCTTTTTGGTTCCTGGCGAAACTGTGGGTAACGTGGCTTGAGTTCTTGGTGCGTGGTGTGGCTGGAGATCTTGAGGAGACCTGTGGCTTGATGCGTGGCGTGGCTGGTGAACTAGAGGAGCACAGAGACTGTGGCTCACATTCACAGGTGGCATCAGCACAGGAAGGCTGTGGCTGCTGCTGCTCAAGGTGGTAGGACTCAGGTAGGCATGAGGTGAAAACCTGGAGTGCAGAAAACAGACAAAGTAAACTCAAGACGAGACAAGGAGCCAGGCGTAGTGAGCTTCAGGAGACTAAGCACCATCAGGATTAACGGACTGGCGAAGAATGATCAAGCTGGGTCTCCTTAAGTTGCAGGTGGCTTGATAAGTTGAGTAGTCACAGCTGAGATGAATGAGCAACAGAGCTGGAGGGGGAGGAGTCTGACATGCCACCATGACAGTAGCTAATGATGTGACCTCTAAGAATCGCTTTAAAAGCTTCCCATCTTATACATGAAAAAGCTTGCGTTGTATTTATTTTGAAAAACTCATCAATACGTTCCTATATATTTTATAAATTCTTTGTCCTGAAAGCATTTATGCTGGAAATGGCATCTGGGTGGGTCTTTAATAATATTTTTATCCATATATACTAAACAACAAAGAGCATGGTCTGAGATCACAATGGAGTCATAAAAACAAATTAAATAATAATAAATAATAATAAATTTTAAGACATAATTCTAAAGACATCAGGAAATAATCAATCGTGGAAAATGTCTTATATTATTATTCCTATTGGACCCTAAACTACAATATCAGCTGTCTGTCAACCGACCAGCCAGTTGCCCAAATGCCGGCATACATCAGAGAGCTCTGCGGCGGAGCTAGTAGCCTAGCAGGAGCTATCGTATGACAAAGCAGCCTAGTTATCATAAATCTTTTGATATTTTTCTTATGTTCATTGAGACAGTAATAAAGTGATCATTTTTGTTTTTCATGTTCCTTTTTTGAACGAATGTGGGTCACAGAGACACGGAAGTTACTGCTGAAAGCGGCTTTTGCCGGCGTACAGAGAGCATATCCGCGTGAATGACTTATAATGTGAATAATTATTGCGTTCGAACGGATTAATTATTGCGTTTGCACGAGTTAATCATTTCGAGGGAACGGAATAGTATTTTGAGGGAACGGAATAGTATTTCGTGCGAACGAGATAATAATCTGTAGGAACAAGATATGAATCTGTGGGAACAAGATATATTTTAATATCTTAATGTCAGGACACGGGCTCCGTAGTCATGTGTTTCAAATTGATTCAAAAATCTTTCCTAGTGTAACATAATTTTGCACATGTTTTTTAACTTTTGATACTTCATGAAATTTTGCTATGAAAATCTCTGAAACATGGTTGTGTATTTTACTGATATAGCATTATATTTTAATCATATGAATGACATTTATAAGTAACGTAATCTGCATATATTTTATCTAACTGATCTGCATTTGCAATGTTGATTTCTGAAATAGTTATTTTTACATAATAATTTAAGTAATTCATCTTTGTCACGTGCTTTATTGATACTTTACAATTGTTAATTCTGTCTAAGCTAAGAACCGGATATTGATAAATCATGTTATAAAATGGTTATAGTATAACGGGGTGGGATTATATAAATTCGCTTCCTTCCACTCCCTTTCAAGCAATATTTACTAAGATGCCTATTTATCCTAAGTTTGATTAATTGCTGTATGAATGTATAACTTATGATTGTATTGCTTTTGTGTATCATTTCTATTTGATTGCTTGAAATAAACCATTTCAAAAAAAAAAAATCCCGAGTAGTGACCAAATAGTTTCAAAAATTCCATCATTATAGCAAGCTCTTTGTCTGGGTTCTCTAGAAAAATTATTACGTCATCTGCAAAGAGGCTAATTATCTGTTTTTTGTTGCCTATCTCTCTTCCTTCTAAGGCTTGAGCTAATGGTTTGATGTATAATGCAAAGAGCGTTGGACTTAAACAACAGCCTTTTCTGCTGCCTTTTTCAATTATTTTTTTTATTTGACAAATATCCATGTATTTTTATTCTTGCTGTTTGATCTTGATATAATGAATTATTAATTTTAAAAGAATTCTCATCAAGTCAAAAATTTTTAGGCACCAAGTATAGAAATTCCCAGCTAACACTGTCAAAGGCCTTTTCTGCATTTCTGCATAAGTGCAGATTTAATTCCCCTCTTTTGTGCATGGTTAATAATATGTAGACTTTCCTAATATTGTCTTGTGTCTGGCGTCCTTTAATAAAACCTGTTTGGTCTTCATCTATTAGATCAGACACAAAAAGTTCAAATCTTTTACATAATATTGATGTATATATTTAAAAGTCTACATTCAAAACAGAATTTGGTCTGAAGTTTTGTATCCTTCCCTTCCGTAAGGATAAGATAAACAACTGCTTCCTGCCACGAAGGGGGGATAGTTCCTTTATTGTCCAGTTAAGGCATCTGCGTAATAGAGGTAACAGGTCACTTTCAAACATCTTGCATATTTCAGAAGGGAACCCATCACTACCTGGTGCCTTGCAGGTCTTTATTTTTCCAATAGCACATTTCATTTCTTCTGTCTTAATTTCCTATTGTAATACTTTGTTTTGCACTTCTTCTATTGATGGTAGATCAAGTGAGTTAAGGAAGGTAGTTACATTGTCTGGTAGGGGCTTTGAATATAAATCTATGTAGAAATTCTCAAAAATATCTAGTACTTCCATCTGTTAATTTGTCTGTTCTGGGATTTTTGATACTAGTTATCGTGTCATTAGTTTGTTGTTTTCCTAAACCTCCTAATATGTTCAATTGAGGAACAGAGATGATGTTCCTGGGTCAATTTGACCCGGTGCATGTTTAATTATCCAAAAGATGTCTGACACACAAAAAATCCTGACAAGCGGTGTGAATATTTCATTACTAACTCCGTTACTAATTAGTCTATCAATATTTAGTGAAATGGTGTTCCTTACCTCAGGTAATGGTTCAATTATTAGATAATTCACTCGTTTTTGAACCAGAAAAAACAAAATTACAATACAACAGACAAGCAATTGCAATATGAAGTTGTGTCTGTGTCTGTACATTTACACAGCACATGGATGACATGTCACCACACTGTGCTTTGTGCTTTTGCACATTTCGCACAGGTCATGCTTGTCTTGTTCACATGAGTCACTGCCATCTATAATTCAGAGGGAGTCTTGGGTCTGCTTGAAGGGATTTTGGAATCGGTTTGATGATCAATTTATACCAAATTGACGGTATAAAGCCATTCTTAAAACAGAATGTAAAGAGACAATCTAAAGTATTTAACAACATTGAAGAAAAAAGGTTCAGAGCACTGTCTAGTGGGTCTAGATGACCCAACTCCCAATGGTAAAGTGCCTAGGATAGCACAAGGGTTAATTCCTTGATTTCCATCTTCACATCTTCTGTAATTTGATCATTTTATGAGTTTGTGTCCTTTTTCATGTCAGCTCTTAGGTCGCGCTAATGATATTGGAGTTGAGTCCACAGCGCATGGTTTCAGCTAGCTGGTTAGCTCCAGAGAGTTCGTCTCCGTCTTCTTTGGTTTTATCCATATTTTGTCCTTTCATCTGATCTTGTTTTTTTCATTTTTCCTCTGGTTTCTACTCCTCCTTTTGTTGATTGTTTCGCTCTGTTTGTTAATGATGAATTTTAAGGAGCCTATTTGCTGTTTTGTTGGGACTAGTAAATTAAACAGGTATCACATCCACCATCTTGTTGGAAGTCCTATGTTTTTGTGTTGATGTAGTTTGTTGTTGTTGCACCTGAACTCTCTCTCTCCCTCCTAATTGGTTCATGTTCTGCTGATGTGGGTGTAATGAGGGCCCCCCAGCCATGGACCACGTTTTAACAAAATGCATCAGGAAGTTCAAAATTCATGAATGTTGTTGTGTTGGTTCTGCTGATGAAACACAGATGAGGCAAAAGTTTCCCAATATTGTTTCTACTTGTTGTTTCTGACTGCTCCGTAGTCTGTTGGTCTGGAATAAGTTTTTTCCACTTTTTGCTACTTCAGAAATCCTTTTGCTGAAAAACATGAAACACAAGAAATGAAAGATCATGAAGTTTAACTGAAACATGAACTGAGACATTTCCTCATTTCCAACAATAACATGATTTCATCCATCCGTCCATCATCCAACCATCCATCTTCAGAACCTGCTTTATCCCTTTAACAGGGTTGCTGGAGTCAAACCAGCTACTGTGATCTGAACAGATCACCCCCCCCCCCACACACACACACACACACACAATGTTTCTGGACAGTGGAACGAAAACCAGAGTAGAAAACCCACACATGCATGAGGAGAACATGCAAAATCCACACAAAAAAAAAACAGCAGGGATTTGAACCAGGGGGGTATTCCAGAAAGCAGGTTATTCTAGCTCCCATGGTAAGTTTGAGGCTAAGGAAGTTGATAACCTCAGCTTTCGGTTCCAGAAATGGAGGTATGTTTCAGGGTATGTCAAGTTGCTATAGCAACTCATGCTCTGAACATAACCTGGTCTGGCGCCGGTTTAGTTGAAGCTTAGTTTGTTTTCAGAGGGGTTGAAGCAGCATGGCGTGTCCATTTGAAGATGATTTAGTGGATGAAGAAGCTCAGATAATACTTTTTCCACCATGAGAGGGTGATAAGATCACATATGGATGTTGGAAATATAAACTATTTTACTTTGAGCTAACTTAATTATTTGCTTATGTTAATATAAATATTTTTTTAGTTAAGTCAGTTTAAAAACTACACGTAGTTATCAGACAGTTATTTTACTTTTATTCAAATTAATCCAATTAAGTAGGTGTAACTTTGGTGCTGCTGTTAGATCGGCACCGCAAGGGATTGTGGGATACCATTCCCTTTGCCTGTCTGGACGGATTTGGGTTTAAGTGTGGGTTTTTGACCAAATGTGTTTAGTTGTTTAGCCGTTTTACTGTGTTATTTTTTCCTACTATGCTTAAGTCTCTGCACTATAAGTAAGATGGAGGGAGAAGAGCATGAGTTTATATAGAACCCCTATAGTCAAGCTCTGTAATGACAGTGTTGGAAAATTCCTAAATGAACGTATGCATTCTGGATTTTGGAAAGAATGGGATGAAAAAGTGTTTGAAATCTGTGAATTTTAACTTTATTTTCCACATTTCCCTGTGTATTGTTTTCTCTATGGACGCAGCCATCTTGTTTACATCGTGTTTACGTTGAATGGACCAATGAAGGGACGTTTTAGTTGCTTTCGAATGTGTCGATGGCTCTGATTGGTTTTGTTTGTATAACGTGGTAAGCGAGACGGCGTCCTTAGAGATCAAAATGGCGGAACACGCTAAACTTTCACACGAACAAATTTGAAGAGTTTGGGATCTGATTTGTGGTAAAATCATGGCGGGGATCGTCGTTATCAAGCGTGGTCATGACCTCGGTTGTAAGACTTCGATAAAAACAAATTTCCGACAACACAAGAGGCCCTCAGCTGTCATCTGTCTGCCCAGCTGTTGGACAGGACAAGTTAAAAAAAAAAAAAAAAAAAAAAATTTCCGTGGGCTTTTGGTTCGACAAAAAAGATTTTTAAGTAGCGCAGCGTTTCCGACGGAAGTCTTTGGCACAACGGCGAGGTTATTTGCGTTCTCTGTTCGAACGCAAATAACTTTCTCAGGAGGTTCCCTAAATCTTTTTAAAAACATGGTAAAGTAGTATCGGTCTAATACATTTTGTGTAAAATAATTTTGCAATTATTTCGGTTTTCTTATTTTGAATACATGTCTCTAATTTGTTTGTATCTCCTAATAATTGATTAAGTTCAGCTTTGTTCAAAGAAGTATTATTGCCATTGATTATAAGTATTTGGTGGTTTAGATCCGGACTCACTACAATGTTTGATTTAGTTTGTCTGTTTGTTTTAATCTTTCCCAGATTACTTAGAATTGTTGTGAAGTGCACAGCTGTTAATGAGAAGCGAATGACAGGCGGTTCTGTTTTTTTTTTAATCATAATCAATAGTATTTAAAATTTGTCATCAGAAATAACTGAGAATAGGAAAAGGACAAAGCAGTGAAGTAAAGGAGAAATGAAAGGCATGGGAAGTGATATATTGGGTCTGTGGACACAGAAAGGTATGATAAGGTAACAGGAGGTGCAGGTTCTGGTAGAACAGAAGAAGGGGGAACATGAATGTTAATGCTAGTTATAAATGATTCATTTCAGTGAAATGGTTTATTTTGTTTATGTGTAAGGTACTTAATTTGTTGTGTTATGTCTTTTGGTGTGGTTTTGAGAAAACGGTTAAAAGTTATTGTCTGCGTATTGATTGTCTGTGTTTTAACAAACCTGTTGTGGTTTAGAGTGTGAATTGTGTTTTTGGTTAAATAAGGAAAAGCCTAGATTGTGGGATTTTGTTGCTTTTAGCACTTCTCCAAATTCTTTTTGTAGGACAGCAAGTCCTTAATGGTAAGTCAAAACAAATTGGCTTTGTTTCTTGTTTAAAAGTGAATGATTAGCTTCCAGAATGCATGTAAGACAATGTATTTTTCAAAGATTTTGCTCCACGTCCATCATATCGGTCAAAGAAAAATTTTAGGGATTTTTCCCTTTGCTAGCAATCAACTGACTCTTGCAGCCACGGCGTTGGCGACGGTGAAAACTGAACATGACACTAATGAATTTTCTAAATCTCTTTCCAAGCAGAAGAGCAGATCCCTCCTGACACCTCATAAAACTTTACGCAGAAATACCCCCCTCTGCTTCGTGGGTGAGTGACAAAAGGCGCAGAGGTTTACCCATCCTGCGCAGCTCTCTACCTGCACAGGAGGGGGCCGAGTCAGGAGTGACTGACCCTCAGGTCAGCTCCCCTAGTCAATTGAAGGCATGACTTTACGCATGAAGAATGCATTGGAGCGTCTGGCAGGTGATAAGAGTCGATTTTAACATACATCTGATTCATCACTGCAGAGCACATTTGAAGAAACAGGACAGGGCAGAGGGAGGGGTTAAACAACTGAAAAAACAATTATTTACACTGCAGGAAAAATCCACTCTGGATAATAAAGGATTTACAAATTAAAAGAAGGCAAATAACATGGTGAGTTTAAATACCCTCAGGACCTGCAGCAATGTTCAGTTATCGGAGGCCGGGACTGGAAAAAAGGTGGATATCCTGTGAGACGTGAGCCACCCAGGGGTCACCCCCATCAGCAGCTGGAAATGGCATCTGTGGCGCTCAGGACAAATGGGCCCGACTGCCCACAACGAGGTACCCAACAGCAGAATGCACAGACCAGAGACAGAGGGTGTGGCAGAAATGAACAGTACCTACAACCGCTCCAAGCCCCTCCTCCACTGTGGCGAGGACCACAGGGGTGGCAAGTCGGACAATACCACTTGGTGATACAGGAGCCATGGTCCCTTTCAAGCTCAGAGGTAACTCCATGAATGGACACTGGTGCAACGTGTTCCTCTATAAACTGCCAGTTACCTCCATCTGCTCTGACAAATGAACATATGGATCCTCAAAACCTGCAAAAGACCGTCCGACTGACTTTGACCAGATGATGGAACATTCATTTGTGCATTCACCACACTGTGAATCTGTTGGGACGGGACATTCTTGTCAAAACAGGAGCCAGCATTCCTTCAGACTGGATGCCATGCCACACACCACGGCCAACCCCCACTGCAGACATCTGCTGGATCCAAAGGCCCCGAAAACGTCAGGTGTCTCCATGAATTTCAGGTATGGAATCCATGAATCCTATCCTTAAAGCCACATTTTTCCACCTCCGATGACCTGAACTGCACACTCTATTATGACAGAAAAGATGATCGACTGTACCAGGAAGCATTTCATCAGGTAGCAGGCGACACGTGGCATTTAAACTACACTGACATATATTGGTCCTGTGGGTCTAACAGTTTATTTTGCATTCACAAACTCACAAATGCAATGGTACACAGCTGTACCTCACATAGAATTAGCACTCCCCCTGGTCATGAGGCTCGGCAACTCGGACCCATGACTAAAAGGGGCGATAACAACACAAACTGTCAAAATTGTGTTTTTTCAGGTGTTCACTTCTCTCCCTCAATAAAAATGTACAGGATAACTTTGCCTTCAACGACTGACTCCTGAGTTCTAGAGCATTTCTGCATCGTCAGCCATCGCAGCAGAGAGAAGACGGATCATGAAGATGCAGAGGTAATGTTAAAAACACTCCCTGATGCTTCATGGTCCACAGGTTCAGTGGATGTTGGTCCATGCTTCACCGTGCCCCCGGTGGTGATTCAGGTAAGTACAGGAGCACAGGTTTTTAGATCTCAGTGCAGCTGGGTGAAGGATGCAAATGAAGGGAAAAAGGAAACTCAGTTTGGGCTGTGGAACTATGGTGTCATTGAATATTCGTATTCTTCGTGGTGTAATCCTTTTAGATTGGTTTTGTAAGCAGATGGTAAAACTTATCGCATGGTATATGATTTAAGGGCTGTTCATGATGTCACAATTACTCTAGTCCTACCCGTCCCTGACCCTTATTGCATGCTGTCAACTTTAACCCCACAATGTGTGTGGTTCACTGCTATTGATTTAGCAAATGCTTTCTTTTGTATTCCATTACATGAGAATAACAGACATCTATTTGCATTTCAGTACAAAGGTGGCCGCTCGCAGTACACACATTTGCCATAAGGCTTTAAAAATTCTCCTGGCATCCTGGCAAGAGAGGGTATTGAAGGAATATATATTTGTTGTCTTCATTTTATTATGTTTTTCTGTCTCACTGAAGTTTAGTTTTATTAGTGTGTGTTGTTTCTGTCCTTTGAACTTTGAAGAAGCTTCCTTAAGTAGCATATGTGAGAAGGTTTTGACTGCAGCTCCAAGCTCATCCCCCTGCAGGGACACTTTGATCTTCTAAGGCCATTTGGAGATCTGGACTGTGATGGTGTCAAAGACCATAAATTAATCTTCTCTGGGACTGATTGCAGCTATGTGAACCTCTCCAGGCGTCCGCTCACGTGTGGAGAACAAAAGCTTTATGATCTACTGCCTGCTGGGAAGTATGATGGACCACATGTGGAGCAGAGACTAGATGCTGTGATTCCAAGTATGGACTGAAGGAAGTAGGCGGGCTCCTCTGTTAGCCAATCCGAGCAGCCAGAGGTGGAGATTCGGCCGCCATCATGCTTCTGGGGGAGGAGATCCTGACCACATGTTTAAAAGTCTGCACTCAAGGAAGTTTCGTTGTTCCCAGGCAACCTCATGTAATTCGGATTGTAATTTCTTACGTTTTGCAGACTTTGGATTTGGGAACCCAGATGATCTGTTTTACTTTACTTTGTATTAGAGCTCTTTGTTAGGGAAAATAAAAACTCTTAATTTTATTCCGTTCGCATTTTCTGCTCATTCTCCCGACTTAAGAGCACGCGTGGAAGAAATCTCAAAGCGACAGATTTCTTATTCCTTTAACCTGCATTAACCCGGGTTACCAAGTGGAGCGTAATTACGCCAACTCATATCCGGTCTTTTGGAACCGACATACCCAGAGTAAGCAAGTTCAGGCGGATTTCAGCCAGAATTCAGGCTTAAAGTCAGGCTAGTTTAAGATGCTTTCTGGAATACCCCCCAGGACCTTCTCACTGTGAGGCCAGAATGCTACATCTGTGCTATTTGATTCAATATCTCCTCTTTTTTCCAAACCACTCTGTTCCAAAAGTGAATCAATTTGCTTGATTAGAAACCAGCTTTGATCCAAACAACAACCATCTGTGATAAAAAGTGAGATTTTCTTCTATTCTGATCTTTTAGAATCATTCTCTATTCTCTTCAGAAACTTCTGCACATATTCTGCTCACTGTCTCTTTTTCACATTGATTCCAAACTAGAAAGAAACTTGAAAAGTGGATTAATCCTGAACCAGAAGTTGTTCAGTGGTTTGTTTTTCCAGTTTGGATGAAAAGATTTTCAGAAAATCCATGTTTAGTTTTTCAATGGAAGACTTGAGTCCAAACATTCCTGATGGTCCAACATTTTCTCCTGGATCAAACTCAAGCTGGGATTCTGCTCTGCTTTGACCCTTTCAACACATCCATCCACCTTTCTTTCTGTCTTTTTCTGCACTTTTGCAGCTCAGCTCCATTTCAGTCCTTTTTCATCTTCTGGAGACTCTGGAGCCTCAAAGTCAGAGCAGCTGAAACTCAAAGACTGTTGAGGAAAAATGAAGCTGAACTGCAGTCATGAAGCTGATGGGAGTGTTTGTTGAAAGCAGGCCCACAGACCTGCAGCTGACCTCTGTCACCTAAAGGTCATCTGCTAGATCTGCATTTCTGATTCTGCTGTCTGAGCAAAAACTGAACACAAACCTGTGAGCAAGGCAGCAAACAGACACACTTACATGATTGACTCCATGTAGAAGGATTTTTTGTCATATCACTGCTGTAACAGAGAAGAGGACACACACATTAGTGTTTAACACAAAGACGTGCACAGACACGTGCACTAACACACATGGATGTAAATTCTCAGCTGGGATGTTCATCTCTGAGCTCATTTCTAAATGTCAGACAGACTCTGCACACAATAAAGAAACTAATCATCTTCTTGTTGCTCTTCATCAACTGACCTACATGTCTTCTTCACACAGAGCAGTCCTAAATGTACAAACTCTCACCTCCTCAACTTTATTTTGAAAATCACTGATCTACAACAACTTCCTCCACAACTAAAAAACAGCAGGATTTGAGGAACTTTACCGTTTCTTCTTTTCTTCTATAAATCACCAGGATTACAGCAGCAGCGATCCCAATACCTATAACCACTACGATGATGATGATGATGATGGTGACAAGAAAATTTTCTGAAACAGAAAACAGTTATTTAGTTCAAAAAGGAGATTCTTTTCTTTCTTTAAAACTGAAACATTAAAGAACATTTAGAGAAAAGTTGACAGAAAATCTTCTGCAGCTAAACGTTGCCGTCTTTGGTAACTTCTTACTGCATTTTCCTCCCTTGTTTAGAACAAAACCTTTCTTTCATATACATTTTCCTATAATAAAAAAATCACATTGTTCTCAAACTAAATCAAAAATTATTTTCAAATACTGTTGTAACAAAACTTGTCAATAAATGAGAACATATACATGATATTTTATGTTTTCTTTTCTCTTCAAGTCTCTCTGTATTTGATGGGCTTTCTGATAACCCAACCCTTCCTGGCAGTGATGACATCAGATGCAGAGGGGTCACGTTCTGGTGGGATCTCAACTGCTGGAGCGTCTCTGCAGTTGACACATCCACTGTCTCATGATGGTTTGGTTCACTGCAGGACAATGAAGGCTCGGGGATGTCAAAGTCAACCTCCAGTAGTTTTTTATGAAGATGCTTGACATTCCTGATCCCTTTAGCTCCATCCTCTGAGTTGACCAGTTCAAAGGAGTTGTTGGCAGTGTTTTTCAGCAGTACATTGCGAGTCTCTCTGAATGCTGGTTCCAGCTTTCCATTTTCCATACATGCATTGTAAACTATATCACCTACTTTTAACATGTGATCCTTTGCTTTGCTGGTCTGATTAGCATAGTGTTTCATTTTGGTTTTGTATTCCTCGTGGCGCTTTCTTAGATCTGTTGCTTTCTCCTTTTTTGTTTGAGGTTTATCTTCTTTTTCAAGATTTGGACATTTAGTGCAGATGTCTCTTCAAAACGCTAACATGGCTGGTGTTTCTCCTGACACTCTTTGTAGTGTCGAACAATGTGCCAGTAATATTTTTGGAAGTTCTTCTTTCCATGTCTTTCTCTCACATTTGTTTGCCCTGAATGCTTTCTTTAGGTATCTATGAAACCTCTCAACTTTACCATTGCTCTGTGGAAATGCTCTGATGTGCTTAATTTCACATGACTTTACAAATTACTCTATAACCTGTCCTACAAACTGCCTGCCATTATCAGTAACATCCTCTAGGGGATGGCCAAATCTAGCTAATATCTTTGTCAGTTCTGTAACTACAGTAGCTTAAGATATGTCTGAGATAACAACAACCTCCACAAAATGAAGTGTGGTAGTCTATTACAGTCAGTATGTACTAGTTTTGGATGGGACCTACCAGATCCATACCAATCTTAGTCCATGGTCTTGGTGGTAGTTCTAGTGGTTGGAGGGGTTGGTCTTCATGTAGTTCTTGGTTGAGAACACATGCGGAGGAGTTTCTGATCAGTCTTTCTACATCTAAGTCCATTTTGGGCCAGTAGAATTTACTCCTTAGATATTGTTTGGTACGAACCACCCCTTGGTGAGTCTCATGTCCAGTCCTCAGTGCTTGCCTTACCATTTCTCTGGGTAGCACTATCCTGTGTCCTCTCAGTAGAAGTCCATTATATGTACACAACTCTCTTGCACATCTGTTGTATGGCTGCAGTTCCACTGGAACTAGGTTTGGCCATATTCCTGTTTCAACAATTTAACTTAGTTGTTTCAGTGTTTCGTCCTAAGCTGTTTTCTGCTTTACATCCTAAAGGCTCATAGCTTGTACTCCATGCATTGTCAATGACAACACTTTGTCTACATATGTTTCCACATACTCGTTATACTCAGTGAAAGGAATTTGTGAGAGTAAGTCGACTACATTAGACTTTACCACCATGTGTTTGATCTTGTAGTCGTATGGTTGTAGTCTCAAGCCAAGTCTCTATATTCGTGGAGTTGTCAGCATCACTTTGTCTGGGTTGAACAAGTAAAGGAGAGGTTTTTGGCCTGTTTGCAAAGTAAACTCGCCTCCCCACAAGTAAGTTCTAAAATGCTCCACAGACCATACACAACCTAAAGACTCACGTTCTATTTGAGAATAGCGACATTCAGTGGAGTCGACGAACGTCTTGCATATGCTACTGGCTTGGTCTGTCCATCTAGCTGAGACTGTAGCAAAACTCTACCTAGTCCTTCAAGACTTGCATCACTAATAACTAGTGTAGGTGCACCTAGTTTAATGTATGCCAAGCATGGCTCAATCACCAACATCCCTATGAAGGTAATAATGTGTCTAAATGGACGAGTTTGTAGATTTGATGTGAGAACTTGTAATATAGAATATGAAACTTGTGCACCAAAAATCTGCATCTGTGTGTAAAAATCTTCTGCTGTGAATTGACAAATTCCCATTTGCATGTGTTTATTTAGAGTTACAACCTCCAATCTGTGATTAAAACTGCTCAAATGTGCTTCTGCGTGTCCGTGAATCTTCTGGTGCAAAGCACAAGTGCGCTGCAACTGCGCACTTGAAAATGCACTCTTCTCTGTTGAGAGTTAAACCTCTGTCCTGAAATCTCTGAAAGACTTGCTTCAGTCTCTGTTCAAGCTACTTTTCACTCTCTACAAACACCACTAGTTCATCTATGTAGCACATCATGCTAGGCATTACACATAATATGTTGTCCATAGCCTTCTGGGGAACTTTTCTGAAGCGGTAGCAACCTCTTTGTGTAATGAACGTCGTCAGGGGTCTGGGTTCTGGGTTCTGGTGCCAAGTCTCACTGCCAAAACCCTTTCCTTGTATCTAACTTAGTGGACACTTTAGCTCCTTCAACTGCCTGTAAGATGATATCCACTGTTGGTACTGGGTGTCTTTCCCTGATCCCGGCTCTTTTGACTTCTTTGAGGTCTTCACATAGCCTCACTTCTTTTGTGTCCTTCTTTGGTACGATCAGGATATCTTATCTAGTTCCTGGTTTACAGGTTCTAACATGGGATAAGGGACTCTCCTCAAACCCTGTGCTATAGGAGGAACTTTTTTATCAATTGTAACCTAATGACTGTAACCCTGAATCTGACCAATTAAATAAAAGACTGGTGGGTACTCTTTAACGAGTTTGTTGAATCGCTCTTTCTGCTCTACAGTGATTACTTTTTCCCCTGTTATTAAATATATTTAATGGATTGGATTTATCTGCGTTTTTCAAGACACTCAAAGCGCTTACAGTGTGTCCATTTTTCATTCATACTTGGTGATGGTAGCTACTGTTGTAGCCACAGCTGCCCTGGGGCAGACTGACAGAGGCGTGGCTGCCAGTTCGCGCCTACGGCCCCTCAGACCATCACCTGAGCATTTATGCACAAAGATTGCTTTTCTACCTAGCAGTACTTCTACATTACCTTCAGTCACACATGTGTTGTCCATGACTACGTTGTACTTCCATCTCAGTTCTGCCTCAGAATAATCTACACATTTATGTGGAGTTGTCTGAGCATAAGCATAAAATCTGTTTTGGTTGGTTTCAGTTTTGTTTCAGTGGACACTATTCTCCTTTAAAGATCCTCTCAATGAAGTTTCTGCCACTTCCTGTGTCTATGACCATTTTCAGCCATTGTTCATTTACCTTAATTGTCTCAGTGCTTTCAGAGTTTACAGCATGGATAAACTCATCTGAATCAGAGTCAGAAGCGTTCTGTACTACTGCTCTCATTGGATTACTTGACTTTATCTTTTCTTGATCTCTATTCCTGTCTTTATGCGGCCTATGTGTTCTTTTTCTTTTTAAAAAAATATTTTTGATAGGACGCATCGCTGTCTTTGCGCCGCATTCATCCGATGTGTGAGTGTTCATTACACATCTGTAACACTGGGTGTCGCTGTCAGCTCGCTCTTGGCTGCTTTTCTGTCACGCACTGCTCCGGCTGCTCGTCCACCGTTTGCGTGTGCGCTTTTCTTGGTGAAATTAACTTGATTGTCCCTTGTTCTGTGACCAGAACAAGTTTAGATTCTGCCTATGCAGCTTCAAAAGCTCGTGCATTTGACAGTGCTTTGTCTAAACTTAGTCCATCTTCCTGTAATACCTTGTCACGTAGCCATTTCATTGCGCATTTTTCTTACTTCCTGATCCCGTAAAATGTCATTCTCCAGTGCACCAAAGTCACATGACTTTGCCAGCTCTCTCAATGCATTTACAAACTCATCAACCGTTTCATCCGGGTACTGAGCTCGGAGTCTAAACTTGTGTCGCTCCACAAATATATTTCTCTGCAGAGAAAAATATGCATCTAGCGCAGCAACAGTCTGTTCATGTGTGCCTTTGTCTCTAGCAATTTTTCCTAAAATCCTCTGAGTCTGCGCTCCTATGCAATGCAACAGTGTGGCTCTTTGTAATGAATCTTGTGCAATAATCATACCACTGGCAACTTCAAAAAAATTTATAGCCCTTGTGCTATCCTTTAGGGTCAAGAACCATTGACGTGTTCTCCCTACCATGACAAAGGTGGATAAAGGTGGAAAGATTTCATGTAATCCATGGACACCAGTGAAGATCACAAATCATTGTAGAAAAAAAGTTCAGAGCACAGTCTAGTGGGTCTAGATGACCCAACTCCCAATGTTAAAGTGCCTAGGATAGCACAAGGGTTAAGAGTCCATCTATAAGTTATATTCCGTGAATAAATCCGATGTGCTAAGGTTCAGCAGAACTGGCGGGCTAGCTGAGCATAGCTTGGTCCTGGTGTAGCTTGTTAAATCCTTGGCGTTGCTCGTCAGACGACATTGCTGAATTTTATTTTTCTTTCTTTCTTGGACGGGAAGTAAAATCCTAGTCGTCTTTTTTTGTCTTGGGGTCCTTGTTAAAAATCATCCTGGTCTCCAAAATGTTGTGTTGTTCAAATAAACGGTCTTTTCGTTCAGTATTACCTTACATTATTTGACACACATCTACTTTATTCTTCTAGCTAGCTCATCTCCTGTTCTTTTCCTCTTTCCCTCTCTCTCTCTCTCTCTCTGTCTGTCTCATGATATTTCAGGGACATTGACCATACTACAGGAGCAATTTCTCTGATGTGACAGAAAAACTAGTTTCTCACTTGATTCCTCAGCTGGACTCAGAGAGACTTGAGTGATGTTGGTCTCCTCATCCTTGCTGACTTCACATGTGTATGTTCCCTCATGATCTGCAGATAAGTGCTGCAGTGTGAGTCTGCCTGACTCTGAGACATCCTTCACATGCTGCTTCCACTCCTCTGACACTCTCTGCTCATCATCCTCTTTCTTGGTCACAATCATCTGACTCTGATTGAAGCTCCAAACCAGACTGAAGCCTTTGAGGGAGGAGTCTGAGGCAAAGCAGGAGATGGTTGCTTCTCCAGAGATGATCTTCACTGAAGCTGGACAATAGAAACACAGAAACAGTTCATCAGGAAATAAAACATCAAGTCCAAATGTCTGACAGCCTGAAGCAAAGACACTGAGATGTTTGCACACAGCCTCCTGCCTCCATATTGACATGAATGACACTTTGAAAGACTTGAAAGAAATCATGTCAGAGCTGAATCCTCCATAGTCTGCTGGATCCTGGAGGATCCTGTAGGTCTGCATGCAGAAACAGTCCCACAGTGACAAAGAACATCAAGGTCTTTGATTCTGGAAAGTTCTGCCATGATCAGACAGAGATGTCTCCAGATGAACTGGAACACTCACGTCCTCTCCTCCATGAAGCTCTCCTCTGGTTTGATGGAGTGCTGATGGTGCAGATGTAGTCCAGGTCATCTTCACCGTCTGAAAGAGTCAGAGAGCTGCTGATGTTGGAAAGAAGTTCTTCAGTCTTCTGGACTCTGGTTGTGTTCTGGAAGGTTCTGCTGGATAGAGGACTGATGGACCAGCGGAGATCAGGTTCAGGATAGATCCCATCTGAGCTGCAGATGATCTGGTTTTCCATCTGGTTCATGTTGATCTTCTGAGGTGGAGCTGCAACAAGTGGAAAAAGTAGAATTTCAGCTTCCAGCCGTGTAGAATCAGTGTTTGTGTGGAAAAGTCAATCCTCTCTTCCTGCTGCTAGAATTCCAGCTTTAAGCAGGTTCAGGATGAACTGATATTCAGCAGGTGTGTCCTCCTCTAATCCACACTCTCACTAATCTGCAGCTCTGCTTGAAATCTTTCTTCATTTCCTTCAACATTGGAGCTGAACCTCCTTCCATTCTGCAGAATCTCTCACTTGTTGTTCATTTCTTTAGGGACATTTTCAGCCTTAATGACAGATTTCTCTGAAGGTTTTTGGGGGATAGATTTCCAGCTGTAAAGTCAACAAATGTCTGCATTTTCCCATTTCCTGTCCTTCCTTCTTTCTTCTGGTTCAGCTTTCAGAGCTTCCACATCTTTCTGCTCTTGCAGTCGTCTCTGCTTCAACAAAGAAAACCTTTTAGTGACTCCAAGATTTGGAGGATTTCAAGAAGCTTTTAGTTTCAGAGACACAGAACATTTGTTCAGCAGAGAATGGGACAGATTCAGGAGAATCAGGAACTTTGGATCATGAACTATTGTCTAAACTCTGAATTCAAGTTCATTTCATGACTTACTGTGGAACATTCAGCTTGAAGAAAGTCTGATGGACTGAATGGGAGAAACTGAACTAAAACATTTGGACTAACTCCAGTTTTCTGGGTTTCTCGTACCGTAAACCGTCATGTTGATGTAGATTGCTCTCACATCCGTAATGGTGTCGGTGTAACACTGATATCTTCCTTGATCCTGAACCTTCACTCCTGTCAGCTGCAGGGAGGCGTTTCCTTTGGAGAACTGATCCTGGAACAGAGACATTCTTCCTCTAAACCTCTGGTCCTGGTGTCCCCATTGGTCCTTGTTTTCATAGTAGGAGTAAACTCCAGTCTGTGTTGGTGTCATATGATACCAGTGGATGATTAGACTTTGTCCAGCTTGAAAACTGCAGGGTAAAATGCAGCTCTGTCCAAACTGACAGGAGACTTCTGGATCTGTAAACATCAGGAGACAGATGTGTAAATGTTGAGCTGCACAGAAACACTTTTTCTTTGACAAGTTGAGATTTTATGAAGGACATTTTTCAGATAATGCTTCAGATGACAATGTGAGTCTTTTCTCTTCCTGCTTTACCTGAGTGCAGCCTTTAACAAAATCTCACTCTCTTTCCTTAATCGTCTTCATGAAGCTTTGGCACAATTTCAAAAAGGAAGATCTATCACACAACCCAACTTTGGATTTCTTCACCCTACACATCATCATTATGCATCTGTAACAAGTGTTAAGTCTTTAGTAGTATAATTTCACCAAATTCATGGTAAATTTGTTTTTTTTTGCATACATTTGTACCAGAGTATTAGTCTGTCCAAGGGTACGTGAACACCCCACAGTCACACAAGTAGCCACGGATGAGCATGCGAGCTTAGACAGATGCGAGCTGTGGCTGAGGTAAGACATGCATCTCTGTGTGTTTGTCCTTAGTAGTTATATTATCTGTTAAATTGGTTTCTTTATTCATCGGAGCACAACGCAGAGCAGAAAACTCAGCCCAGTTGGTTCCGTGACCCTTTGGATTCCAGAAACATCAACGTCATCTGGATCACCCGGAAGATCATCTCTTCACAGTTTTCAAGTTTGTTTGGTTTGGAGTGTTCATGTTTTGGGCTTAATGATTTAGTCAGGTCACGTTGAGTATTTTTTTTAATCCTTTAGTGTCTCTTTTTTTTCCTGGCCGTCTGGTTTATTTTGGTTTCTCGCCATGTTCACGACAACTAATCCAGATGTTGATGAATGTGTTTCTGATGGGGCAGGTAACTCGATTGTGGGTTTTGGGAAGGGATGGTTTAAAGATATTACTCAGACTCCCCAGGTAGGGACGTTGAGGACTCCGAGGTAAAGCTCTACTCGTGTAAACCCCCCTTACATGTTGTAAACTCACAAGACTATTTAAATATCTGACTTGGCTAATCAGATTGGTCAGTCTATTGCTGCTCAGATTCAGAACAATGTAGGTGGCTCTCACTCACAGTTTCAAAGCAGTTTTCGGACAGCTCAAAGTCCTCCTGAGCTGAACCTGATTGGCGTCAAACTTGTAATGCAGTCTGATGTTGAGCAACCCCTAAATATACAGAGGTGATGGGAGTGATAAATGCTCGTTATTTAAATGGGTGCAGATGATAGTGTGTTTTCTGTCCAAGAAAGCATTTCCAGTACATCAACAAAATATGAAGTCTTAACTAAGTTGTTGGGAAGAGCTAAAGAGACGTGAGGCAATCTTCCACTGACTGACTGTTATATTCAAAATACTAAAGCAGCACTTTGGTAAACTAGCCTACCCTGCGTATCCTCCTCCCCTATTTGCCCCGTCAACGCCGATAATCGGGGATTCTATAATAACGAAGGTCCGCTTCTTCAACGCTGTCACTCACTGCTTTCCGGGAGCCACAGTTCTGGATATTCTGGAGAAACTCCCAGACCTGCAGCGATCTCTCCCTTCCACAGTCAGGAGACAGATTTTACATGTGGGTTTTAATGACACCTCCTATAGAGAGTCTGAAACAACTAAAAAGGCGTTAATCAGACGTTTTAATTTTTTAAACTCCTGCCCATTGACTGTTTTTATCTCGGGACCCCTCCCCTCCCTCCTTCGTGGCCAGGGCCGCTTCAGCAGGCTGCTGAGTCTGAGCACCTGGCTCCAGTCTGTTGCCAACCTGAACAAGTTCGTTTTTATTGACAATTTTAACCTGTTTTGGAACAGAACATTATTCTATAAAATTGATGGGATTCACCCCAGTCCACTGGGCAGCAATGTTTTAGCGGCCAACATCAGACACTCTGTCCAGACTTCACCTGCCCCCATCATGCCCACACCAGTCCAAACCTCCTCTTCATCCATACAGCCATCGGTTTGTGGAAGTGACTGACTAGATTTGGTTTCCTCCCACCTCCCCCAACAAACCATCACCACCGCTTCCGTTCTAAGACCTGCTGCCCTCCCAGTTTATCCTATTAGGACTAATATTACAGTCAGGTCTTCTGTGAAGGGACATGCGGGGAGAAAAACAAACAGTCACTGCCTCCCAGAGGCGCCGGCCAGAGGCGCTCACCACAGTGTGCTCTCCTCTCTCCCCCGCTCTATTCCGGTTCCTCCCTGTTCCACTAACTCTAGTACAGTCATCCTTGGTCTCCTCAACATCCGCTCGCTCACCAATAAAGGCCAGCTGGTCCAGAACATTCTTGCTGACCGAAAGCTGGACTTTCTATGCCTCACAGAGACTTGGCAGCACCCTGGGGACTTCACTGCACTCAATGAGGCAACTCCACCTGGATTTGTGTACACCAGTGAGCCGCGCACACATGCTCGAGGCGGTGGTGTCCTGATGATCTATCGTGAGTCCTGGAAAGTCCTTCCTGTCTCTGTTCCTACTTACTGCTCATTTGAATATACTGCATTACTTTTTGCTGGTCCTGCCCCCACCATTGTTGCCACAGTCTACCGTCCACCCAAATTCAGCAAGGATTTTCTAAATGACTTTTCCCAGGTCCTGACCCATTTCACTTCAGAATCTCAGAACATTGTTACTCTTGGTGATTTTAATTTCCACATGGATAACTGTAATAATCCTCTTGCCAAAGATTTCTTATACTGTTTAGATAGCCTTTTTTTTTTTTTAACTTGTCCTGTCCAACAGCTGGGCAGACAGATGAGAGCTGAGGGCCTCTTGTGTTGGACATATTTTACTTTAACAAGAGGGGTTATTAATCTTCAGACTAACCAAAGGTATGTCTGAATAAACCCCTTTTGTAGTTGAGGCCAAACTTTATTAATTTCAATCATGTTTGAAAATCTTTGGTGTTGGACCGGACGGGAAAGGAAAGAAAGGAAGAAGAGAGAGGGATGTTAGAGGGGGGGGTAGGGGGTGATAATAGGAGGGGAAGGGGGATAAGACCATGAAGCAGCATAAAGCAACAAGTTTACTGGTTGTTAATCATTATGGTAAGGTTCAAATGTAGCACAAAAAGGGCGGAGCCTGTCCACACACACACTCGAATGTTATAAACACACCTGCTAGCTGCAAAAATGTCCACCTGTCGACATGTACACAAAACAGATAGTGTTCACACGCATACTTATGCCTTAAAACCAACTAGTGTGAAATATTTCAGTCATTCAGTCATGCAAACTGTTGAGCTAACACCTGTGCTCAGGTGAGTGTTTATGTTCTTCTAAAATGGATGGTGGAACGTGAAAAGAAGGAGGGAGAGTGCCCAGCCATCCCCACCCCAAGACCCCCACCGCAGCAGCAGCGGCAGCCGGAATCCCCCCAACGCCACACGGGAACCGGCAGGGAACAACCGCCACCCGAGCGACCAAGCCCACCACCCAGGCCAGGGCCAGCAGGACCGCCGCAAGGCCCCCAGAGCCAGAGAGCAGGGAGGCACGGAGGGAAAGAGAGCGCCCCCCCAGCCCAACCAGGAGAGCAGGCCCCCCGCCGCGCCGGGAGAACCCAACGCAGGGCCCCACCGGAGAAGGACGCCCACAGCCCCAGACGAGCACCCCACCACCACCCAGGAGTTCCGGGCATCCCCCCGCCCCAACCCCAGGTAGGAGCCAGGACCACCCAAGGGAGACCCGCTCTGCACTCCAGGCAGCCATCCGCCCGGCCCACGGTTGGTCCAGGGAGGAGCAAGGCAGGGGCCCGCCGCCCCCGCCCAGGAGGGGGGAACCCCGGGGAAAAAAGAGGGCCCACAAGGGGTGTTGTAAATATGGCCCGACCAGGCTCGGCCACAGTTGGAAATTTGGCGGGGCCCAGCGCTCAGGAGCAAGGACCAGAACCCACCCCCCAGGGACACGAACACCCCCGGCTCAGGTGTAATGTGAACCCCCCCACCGCGCGGAGAGAGCACCGCCGGGCCCAGGAAGCCGGCACCCCGGGGACACGGCCGCCGTTGCAAAGGGGCCCGTACCCCCCACCAGGGCAGAGGCAGGGGACAGATGGTCCTAGGTCCCACCTTCCTTGGAAAATGTGTGTGCGTGTATGTGTGTTCTGGTGGTGGTCCCCGATGCACCACAATCTTTTCCAGTGGTGGTCCCGGATGCACCCCAGCCCCTTCCTGTTCCAGTGGTGGTCCTGGATGCACCCCGACCAGTCCCTGCTCCCTGGGGGGTGTCGGCTGCACCCCGTCCCATCCCTGCTCCCAGGGGGGTGTCGCCGCCCCAATTTGCCCCTGCTTCCAAGGGGGTATCTGAAACACACTGGCCCGACCCGCCGGAGCTCGACGACTGGCCCGACCCGCCGGAGCTCGACGGCTGGCCCGACCCGCCGCAGCTCGATGACTGGCCCGACCCGCCAACTGACTGTTGGCAGAACGCTGACTTCGCCACGCCTGTCTCTGACTCCATGCCTGACCCCGCTGTCGACTCCATGCCTGACCCCACTGTCGGCCACGCTGGACTGCTCGGCCTCCCGGCCGTCCTCCGGACCTGCCACGCTGGTCAGCGCGGCCTCCCGACCGTCCTCGGGACCTGCCACGCCGGACTGCGCTTGGCCTCCTGGCTGTCCCTCTGACTCATTTTCTCAGCCTCACTGGTGTGTCAAGCCCGGCCTCCTAGCACTCGGTTGCTTGTCAAAGTTTGTCTTGCAGGCCCCCTCCTCCTTGGTTGACTTTTGGAACCTCGGTGCGGTTCCTTGAGGGGGGGGGGTACTGTCATGGTTTGGGCTTCTTTGTATTGGTTTTTGCTTTCCGTTTTGGTTTCTGTCATGCTTGAGTTCTGTTTCCTGTTTTAGATTGTAAGGTTTTCTGTTTTGTCATGTTCTTGAGTTTTACTTCCTTGGTTCCATCTGCCCTGATCATGTTCACCTGTGTCTTGTCAGTCCTGACTGTATATAAGTCTTGTCTCTGCCTTCCTCTTGTGCTGGTCTATTAACGTCTTGTCCCTGATTTCCTTCTGCCATGTTCATGTTTTGCTCTCAGTAAGTTTTGTTTTGTTACCCTGCTCTGCAGCGCCTTTTGTTAATTAAATCCCTTGCCCTGGAAACGTGTTCTCCCGTCTCTGCATTTTGGGTCCTTCATGCTCACCAGCCCTCCCTACATGACAGCTGCTGTCATCTGCCCTACCCAACCACAGTTTTCTTCTGGCCCAGCAATGACTGCTTCTACACCTGTCTCGCCACAACCCAGCATCATCAAATTCAGCTCAGCATGGAGCTCCTGATCCCCTTCCAAGATCCTGCAAAATTTGTGGTAACGCAGGTGACTCGACTCTTTCACACTGCAGAAGAATCAATCTTTTTTTGGCGCGCTTTTCTCCTGGACACTGAAGAACTGCCCAAGACAGCACCAACTGCCTTTACAGAACCATACTCAGAACTGTGATAATAAGACTCAGCCCTTGGGAAACTAGGACACTCACGCTTGGAGAGGGGCAGTGTGAATGAAAAGAAAACCCCTGTTCACTGAACCAAATCTTGATCTTGTCTAGGTCAAGCATGCTCTACCACTCCAGAGTAGAGGTAAGATCTTAAGCCCGAGCCCGAGTCAGAACCTGACCCAGCCCGAAATCCGGGTCGGGTTGGGGACTAAAATGACAATCATTACGTTTGGGTCGGGCTTCTCTCTCGCTGACTTTTTTAATAAATATATGTTTATAATAATATATACTAAAACGATGTGTGGATACTAAACTAAGGAATACTTGTTATAAATAAATAATTTGGTTAAAACAGAGAAGGCGCTGTAAGGTCATTGCTATGTAACTACAACTAAACAGGATGCGCAGACGCAGGGCAAGGGCCCGCTTTGCGCACGTGTCATGTATGTAATCTTCCCTCCGCAAGTCCACATCTATTTTGTTTAGGTATCCCCGATATGGAGCAGCAAGAAGTCAAGGATAAACTTCAGGCAGGGGAACTGAAAAGGACTTGGTGCTCCCCCATTACACCACAGTGTGAAAGGCGTGCGCAAAGAAGGCTGAGGTAAAAAGGAGCTTGTCAATTAAGCGGGTAAAGAAAGCTCTGGCCGGTGGCTGTGACGTTGCCATGTGACGTCACCAATATGTGGACGGATGATTACAGAAAGATGAGTTATATTATAATAACTTGTCACTTTACTGAAACGGATTTCAGCTTGGTTGGAAAAACACTCACCACTGCTGTATTTCCAGCAGAAGACGCCAAAACGGGGAAGATATAAGAAGAGAACTGGTCCGGCTTCTTGTGAATAGATTTGGTTTGGAACCTTCATCTTTATCAAGAATAGTGTGGGTCACAGATCAGGGGAGTAACATCGTGAAAGCTTTGGAGCCTTACAAGCACCTCTCGTGCCTTGATCATGTGATCAACACTGTACTTCTACTGTTAGGTTTTTTGATCTCCTTTCTAGAGCCTTTCTATGAAGCACAACAAGAACTGGAAGGAGATAAATATACCACACTGAATCTAGTTTGCCTCTGGAATGAGAAGTTAAAAAAGCACTGTCAACCCAGTTCTACGGATAATCCTAAGCAGGCGTTTGTGCGCCACAGGCATTCTGAACTTTTGGATCAAAATGTCAAAATACATATGTTGCACAAAGTTGCACTGTTCCTGTGGCCTAACTTCAACAAACTCAAAATGATGACACCGACAGAGGTGTCAAAGGTGCTTGCACATGTCCGCACACTCAAGGAGGAGAAGCCACCACTACAACTTTTGAAGGAGGATGAGGCGCATACCAGCTCCCTTTCTCCAAAACGAAAAAATAGGAAAACGCAGATCATGACGATGATGCTCCTGTTCAAGATGAGGTTAACCTTTACATTAGTCAAAAGAATGCCATGGCTGATGACCGAGATTTTCTTGGCTGGTGGAGAATAAACACCAGTATATACCCCAAACTTGCCAAGTTAGCAAGATCCGTGTTGTGCATACCTGCAAGCAGCGGCAGGGAGCAAGTTTTTAGCGCAGCTGGCCGCACGATAGATCAGCTGAGAATTTCACTGAAACCTGATACAGTGGACGCAATCTTGTGTTCTGCATGATGACCACAAAATATTGTAGTGGCGGTCATGTGCATTTTAGGTCTGTAGTAGCAGGGGATTGTGGGATGCGGTCTCCTAATCTAATTAGGGCTCAGCAGGAGCGTTTCTTTTTGCCCACGTTTCTTTGCAAATGGCAGTTTTGTTGTTTCACCTTAGTTTTTTCTTCCTTCCTGTTATGTTTGTTTCTTGTTGTTGCACCATAAGTGTGGGAGGGGGAGAGGTTGATGACTCCTGCGCAATGTTCAATGTTTTGTGTGCTCAAAATAAATGGGGTTGTTACGCCGGAAAGGAGACTGCACTCTCAACTTCTCTTACTGCCTCCTCCTCACTGAGACTGTTCTGAGTCGTGCGGTGTATGGAATATGGACAGTTCTCAAGCGCAGCCAGATTGATTGACAGCTCAACTGGTCAACAGCTTGGCCCCAGTACGTACCTGCTGGGCTTTACAATATAAACTAGGTCAGTAATATACTGCTGTTAAAATCACCATTTTAATTATTGTCTGAGGCTGTAATTATTTCCCTTATTTCACAGGAAAAAAGACTAGGGGCCTATTTTAAAAACGTTGCGTACGCACAAAAGAAGGTGTACGCCACTCTCTACGCAATGGTTGATGTTTATAAAAAACAAACTTGACGAGAAAATGAGCGGTCCTTCACGCAAGCTCTGACCCAGGCGTACGCACAAAAACGGGTGAAATGAGAAACGGCGACACCGTCGGCAGATGGAAGAAACACGTGAAAGTGAAAATGACAATCCTGCCTCTCATAAATAACATGAAGACTTCACAAAGCAAGTCTGACAATTAACAGCTTACATGAACACCCGTTTGATCGATCAGCAGAGAAACAAACAAAAAAGATCAAACGAAAATTACAACAGAAATTCAAATGAACACATATTTGGAAAAAGAAAAGTGAAATACTTTCTACAATATTGGCATGTTGTGCTATTCATCATCATAAATAATATAGTTAACAGAACGAAATAATGTACAAAACTGATATTCTCGTCAATGTGTCCGTCTGGCGGAGCAGATATAGGTGCAGGCGTGCGGACGGACGGACAGACGTACTAATTGTCCACTGGGGAAAGTTGTTTACATAGTAAAACATTTCTTCATAAGCTATGGAATTATGGTATTCATGCATATGCCTTTAGTTTGTTTTATTTTTGATAAAACAATGTATGGCGTATGTCTCAACCATTCAGAAAGCAACAAGAAATTACATTTGCGCTGATCAATTTCCCATTTCCACGTGGATTATTACCGACATCTGTAGCTTGTCAGATGTAATTAAATGGAGGGAAATAAAATGCCCCATCACAATGCGTAATGACGCGCAATGGCTGATCTTGCGCTTTTAGAAGATGTGGCAAATGGAAGAATTCGGAGTGAACGCATCTTTAGACAGCAAGAACACTTGCTGACAAACGAGGACGAGTGGCTTATGAGCCAGTTCTGACTTCCTCCAGCCGTCCTGTTGGACCTCTGCGGGCTTTTGGGCCCGGCGTTGCAGAGGAGCACTCGGAGGAACCACGCGTGTCACCTGGTGCATGCATCTGGCGCTCCGGTCCCCCCCCCCGATGGAGCGCTGTCGCCCCACAACGGTCCGAGGTTGTGAGGCTACAGCATTTACGGCGTCTGCCACCGTTTGCCGCTCACGTGCCTTTTTGGCATTAGTAATGCCCACACTGTGCCCTCCAAACAACACTTTTCTCCTCTTTTCCACCTTGCCAACGATAACTTCTACTTCACATTGAGTGAAGTTACGTTTTTTTGATTTCCTCTCTGTGTGTGCCATGGTTTCGCAATCAATGGATATTCATTTGTGGGCGTTTCACGGACTATTTATGGGCAACTATGGGCATGTCATGAAGCCGCAAAATTTAGAATCGGTTGTGATTTATTAAGGGAAAGATGCGTAGGACGTGCGTGCGCACGGTTTTATAAATCCGAATATTTCTGTGCGTACGCACATCCCATTTTTCATCGGTACGCCACTTCTGACGCAAATCCTACGCAAAGTTTTATAAATGAGGCCCCAGGACACGAGGCCAAAATTTGCAGACTATAGGCAAGGCCAGGCAGCAGCTTGAACGCTTTAATTGTATTTATGTTTTGCACAGTTTGTAACGTTTATTTGTTTATTCATGTTTGACATTTTTTTTATTGTACATTCACTAAACTTTTGCTTTTTATTCAAACATAATAGTTTTTCTTGTTTGTTTTTTCCTGTTTGAGTTATTTGTAATTTTTAGTAGGCTTATTTTTACGCATTTATGCACTTTGTTTGGTTATTTTTTTTTAAATTATGGTCTTAACACATCATTTTTGTTCATATTTATTCAAATTAATAATGTTGTATTTTATTTAGCTTGCTTATTTATATATTATGTTAAATTACTCTTTACAGCAGGTCTGTTCTTACGTTAGGGGCCTATAGTGGGATTTTATTCTAAAAGCGTATTCCTGAAAATGATCCTATGTATATTGTTTCAATACTTCTTAAAGCAGGTTGTTTTTTGTGTGTTCCAATGCAAATCATTTAAATAAAGAATATTGTTCTTTATTTTTCTAGTTTATTTATGTAGATCTATTGTATTTCTGTGTTCTTGCTCTTAGATCATTTTGTTAGCTTTTCCATTTTCAGACCAAATTGAAGATAAAGAAAATTAAACCTTTTAGTTTAAATGTCGTTTAAACAAAATTATAGAAAATAAAAATTTCATATGTATATTTTTCCATTTGATTTGCATTTTTCTATTTAAAGCCTAGTGGGCTGCAGTATTTCTCCGCGTAATTAAGCGAGTGCGCATCAAGATCTCTCTTTCACCAAGTTCACCAAGTTGTAGTTCAATAGACAACAGAGGTTCATGCCTTGAGCAAGTTATTCTATTACCAGGTTCACAATGTTGAACTGAGAGGCATGACTGATTCAGGGTTCATGGCTTGCACGGTGAGTGACGTAGCAGTACACAATCTATTGGAGGCGGGAGCCAAGATTTGAGATCCAAAGTCAACAGAGCAAAGTCTTCTGTCCGGTTGTGGCAGTAAGCAGCCTCACCCGAAGTGTATTTATGACTTCATGCACTATCTATGGGATGAGGTGGATTGTTCCTTTCCTGGTGGTTGACCTTATAATTGGTTAAAACGTCCTAAAGAAGTTAAGTTAATGTTCTTAAAAACAACAGTGATGATTGAAAACATGTTTCCAACGACTGGAAACACTATCTTCCTGACTATAAACATTTCCTTGACACAAATTGGTTAAGGATCTGACTCCATCTGACCGAGTATGATATCCTGCTCAGTCAGATGGAAGGGAACGGACGCACCTTCCATCATTGGAACACTGAGGTTGCCTCGTGCAGTCACGTTTTTCTACAAAAGGAACATTTGGTGTGGGGGAAAACTACCTAGCAACTCTCCACTATCCCCTGGCAGCACCATCCTGGTAGGACCCTGCTCTTCTAGAGCCAGAACCAGGAACATGTTGGTGGGACGTCTAATCACCTCCATGTACGGGGACAGATGGGTTCCTTTGAAGATTACCAACCTTTTTAACAGATCGGTCATTCTCAGGTGGAATTCAAAAGTTGCAGATGTTTTGACATGTGTCACCATTGAGGATTTCCGCCTCAGCCAGAATCATTGGACCAGCGAGGGTCAAAACTCAGACTCTCAACCTAGGCCATCTGTCCAACAAAATCACCTTAAAGCCAAGCTGGAAGAATTGGGATTGAGTGATCCTGACATCAGCTCCTGTCAGGCTAGCTCCATTCTAAGGAAAAACTGACAGAGCAGTATGAAGACATATTTTCACATCACTCTCTTGATTGTGATGAGGCACATGGTTTTGTTTATCGCATCCACCTGACGGACAAACAACCCTTTTGGATACCATATCGCAGCGTTCCTCCAGCTCATTATCAAAAGCTACGTCAAGTTCTGACAGATTTGGAAGTGAAATAAATCATTCGCAAGTTAGCTGGCAAATATGCATCTCCTGATTTATGGTCTGGAAGACAGATGGAAACTTAAGGATCTGTACAGATTTCAGATGGCGCTTTCACTGCACCAGTTGGGCTATGCGAGTACAACACAATGTCCCAAGGACTCTGTCATGGGCCTGCATCATTCATGCGCATGATGTTGAAGATCTTTGGAGACCTCAACTTCACCAGTCTACTCTGCTATTTGGATGATCTGCTAGTTTTTGCCCCAACTGAGGAAGAAGCTCTTCAAAGACTGGATGTTGTCTTCCAGAAGCTGAGGGATAACTATCTCAAGCTGAGCCCAAAGAAATGCCACCTTCTGCGCAGATCTGTCAGATTTTTTAGACATGGAAGGAGTGTCTGTGGGTCCTTCCAGAGTAGCCATGATCTCCAACATTCACAAGGTGACATTGATGGATGTCAATGATTCTGATGAGTCCTGATGTTTTTTTTTTTTTTCATCAGAGCATCATTCCTTGGTGTTCAGCCATTGCAAAACCTCTGTTCGCTCTCATGGCTGGACAGAAGCGGAAGAACAGACACCTACAAACGAGAGGAAGAATCGGGGCATTCAGGAGACTGTAGCAGACTGGACTCGAGCTTGTGATGATGCCTTTGAGAAGCTAAAAGGGTGCACTCTTGAACTGTGCTGCTATGGCTCACCTGGATATCAACAGGACCTTTATTCTCTTGGTTGACCTCCATGCAGTTTTATCTCAGGTCCCTGTTGGCGAAGAAAAAGCTCGTCCAGTTGCATTTGCAAGTAAAACCTTGAGCGAATCGCAACAATGATGCCCTGCTCACACTGAAGTTCAAGGCCCTGAAGTGGAGCATCACAGAGAATTCAGTCTCTGGCTAAAGGGGCACAATTCACAGTGTTGACTGATAACAATCTTTTTGTCATGGTGGCCTGTCAGACTCCTCCCCCTCCAGCTCTGCTGCTAATTCTTCTAAGCTGTGACTACTCAACTCATCAAGTCACCTGCTACTAAAGGAGACCCAGCTTCATCATTCTTCGCCAGTCCATTAACCCTGATGGTGCTTAGTCTCCGGAAGCTCACTACGCCTGGCCCCTTGTCTCGTCCTCAGTTAACTTTGTCTTTTTTCTGCACTCCAGGTTTTCACCTCAAACCTAGAGTGTCACCTGAATCTTACCACCTCGAGCAGCAGAAGCCACAGTCGTCCTGTTCTGACACCACCTGTGAACGTGAGCCACAGTCTCTGTACTCTTCTTGTCCACCAGCCAGGCCACACATCAAGCCACAGCTCTCAGCCACGCCAAGCAACAAGCCACAGCTCTCCTCAAGATCTCCAGCCACGTTACCCACAGTCTCGCCAGGAACCGGCAAGAACTTTATTAAACATCTTACTTACCACTCACCTATTTGTCTCTGCCTCTGGGTTTCAGCATCTGGGTCCGTCCCGGGTTTTAGTCATGACACCTTTGACTAACATGCTCACTAAACCTAAGTTGGATGCTTATGAACAAAGGTGGGTGGCAAAGCTTTCAGCCTACGACTTTGACCTGAAATACATCCCAGGTTTAAAAAATGTTCTGGCTGATGCTTTGAGCCGTTAACCATTTGCTTCACCTGTCAGTGATAGGCTATTGAAGGAACCACACAGCAGATTGATCCAGGAAGCTGAAAAGGCTGAAGTTAACATGGTGCAAGATGTTTTCCAACTCAGTCTCTAATATAACCAAGCAGTTCAGTTTCTGCAAACCACTGTTAAAACCCCAAGCTCAGTTGGTTCTCCAGAGATCAAGGCAGCACCATGTTCACTGGCAAAAAGGTACAGAAACTCCAGCTGTTTATCTCCTTCAATGTGTGCAATCACTGCAACCCAATGATCCTGAACCCCTGGCATCTTTCACTTTGAGCAAATTGGAATACAGTCAAAGGCAAGATGTCACAGTCTTAATACTGCTGCCATTTGTCACCCGCAAAATGAACCCCTCAAGATGTGAAAGGTCTGGATTTACTTTCAGACAGCGAATTCTATTGAAATCCTGGGAGAGATTCATAGTCAGAGATAGACTACTGTTTAGGTAAACCAAGAAACCAGTAACCAAGATGAAGAGGCTCCAGTTTGTCCTGCTGGCTGACCTCAGGAAAAGGGCCTTGGAAGTAGTCCTTGAGTTAGTTGGTCATCAGGGCCAACGCAGGGCCCCACCCGAGAAGGGGCACCCACAGCCCCAGACGAGCACCCCATCTCCACCCAGGAGTTCTGGGCATCCCTCCGCCCCAGGTTCGAGCCAGGACCCCCCAAGGGAGACCCGCTCCGCCCTCCAGGCAGCCACCCACCCGGCCCACGGTTGGTCCAGGGAGGAGAAAGGCAGGGGCCAGCCGCCCCGCCCAGGAGGGGATCATTCCGGGGAAAAAGGGGGCCCACAAGGGTCGTTGTAAATATGGCCCGACCAGGCTCGGCCACAGTTGGAAATTTGGCTGGGCCCAGCGCTCAGGGACAAGGACCAGAACCCACCCCCCAGAGACACGGACAACCCCGGCTCAGGTGCAATGTAAGCCCCCCCCCCCGCGGAGAGCGCCCCTCCAGGCCCAGGAAACCGGCACTCAGGGGACACGGCCGCCGTTGCAGAGGGCCCTGTACCCCCCCACCAGGAAAGGGGTAGGGGACAGGATGTCCTAAGTCCCACCTTCCTTTCAAAATGTGTGTGCATGTATGTGTGTTTGTGAGGGTGCGTGTGTGCATGTGTGTGTGTTTATGTTGGAATGTATATCTTGAGGGGGGAGGGGTGTGTGTACTAAGGGGGTGCAGTTAAAAATGGCGGGTAGGGCACTGAGGGGACATCTCCTGATTACTCACAGTGATGTCCCCTCACCCTCCCCACCAAGGGGCCCTAAATGTCTAAGGTGTGGTTAAAATTGGCGGGTAGGGTGCTGGGAGGACATCTGCTGCCTGCTGGCAGTGATGTCCAAGCACCCCACTACCAAGGGCCCTACATGTCTAAGGTGCAAATAATACCGAAAGAGGGGGGGGGCACTCCATACGGCAACCATGGGAGGGGGACCACTGCCAAGTAGCTCCCCCTCCCATGCCCCCGCATCGCAGGCTAAACCCTCCACCCCTCACCCTAATATAAGGTTATATGAGGAAGGGGGTAAGTTGGGGACAGCTGGCAGACTGTCCCCCGGTGGTCAAAAAGCTGTCCCCCAGCCCTCCCCCAGCATAGGGGCCAGGCCCCCCCAGCCCGGGGGCCCCATCCCTGGAGGCGCCGACACCCCAGGCCCAGCACCACCCACCCCACAGAGAGAGAGAGGAGCCAGAAAGCGGCGCCCCCCGGAGCAAGTCCAGCCCCCCCCCAAGCGCCGGCCCTAGAAGAGCTCTGGTCAGGCCTCGACGGGACCGAGGCA